>VIYQ01002830.1:0-11888 GCA_009928355.1 Chlorella sp. CH2018 | reverse complement strand
CCACTCAGCAGGGCTTGCGGCGGCGCATGGCAGCAGCCAGGCAGGGACATGGTGACGGGGGCAGGGTGCGCACGAAGCGTTTGCACAACCAACAGCCGCACGTGGCAGCCCACAAGGTCACCCAGCAGCAGTCGCAGCAGCACGTGCACCGCTGTCTGTCGCACAACTCAAATGGTCAACGCAGCAGCACGTGCAACGCTGTCTGTCGCACAACTCCAATGGTCAACGCAGCAGCGGCGGGCGCAGCACAGCGCCCCCAGCACCCCCCCCAAAGCTCACAAGGTAATCCAGCAGAAGGCGACGCTGGAGTTGATGCGGCTGCCGCTCCAGTCGTCCACCGTGAGGATGGAGGTGGCCACAGCGGCGGCAATCAGCCAGAACAGGACCAGCAGGCCGTCGATGACCGCCGACACCTTGCCGCGGATCTGCGGGGGGAGAGCAGGGGACGTGACGCAGCAGCACCCGGGGTGAGAAGCAGGAAGCGGGGGGCGCGACGCAGGCACAGGGTTGAGGCAGGAAGCGGGGGGCGCGACGCAGGCACAGGGTTGAGAGGCCGCGGCTTACGGAGCCGGCCAGAACAAGGGCCGGACTTGGCTTGAAACGACCAGACATGGGGGCAGCAGCTGCTGGCTGGCCTGTCACAGGTGCCACACGGTGGATCCCTAGGTCTGCATGTACAGCACTCAGGTGGTGAGCAGCAGGCAGCGGGCAGGGGCCTCTCACCGCCTTGGCTTGCGCGGCATACGCGACCATGTAAACGAGGGAGAAGACAAGGCCGCACACGCCCGTGAAGATCTGCAGCAAGCAAGCGGGGGTGAGTGTGCAACGCAGACGCGGATATCGCCCGGCCTACGATGGGCACCGGCCCCCTCCGACTAGAGAGTGCTACACCGCTGCCATGCTGCCACGTGCGTCCCCGTTGGACGCTGCAACCACTCACAATATAGTTGATCTTTGACCTGCATACCAGGAGGCGGGACGGGCACGCAAGAGGGTGAGCACAGCACTCGCCAGCTGGCACACTCGGGGCTCGGAAGCTGGCTGCGGCAGGCAGCGGCAGCCGCCCCCCACAGCGTGCACCCCGGCCCGCAGCTCACCAGCCCGCCCATTCGGCCACCGTGGCAAAGGCCACAATACTTGTGATCATCTGCAGTTGGTACAGGCAGGTCAGGCGCACCAGCTTGGAGGCAGGGGGTGGCAGCAAGCATGCGGGCAGGGGGCAAGAGGCGGCCCAGGCAGCGCACAATCGGCGGGCAATCGGCAGTCGGGCCGCCACCCACCTCAAAGAACCGCAGCACAAAGGGGAGCGAGGTGACCACGGCACCCATGGTGGCTAGCTGTTCGTGGGCAAGGAACCTGCACACAGGAGCAGGAGGCAGCGGCGGCAGTGTGAGCTGCGGCGTGTGCCGTGGCGGCAGCGGCAGCAGCGGCGGCGGCAGGCGGCAGGCGGCCGGACGGTCGCGGCACCCGCCGCTCCGCTTCTTCAGCATGCTCGGCAGCCGGAGGGTGCTCGGAAGCGCGGCACGCGGCCCAGGCGCAGGCCAGGCCATCGACGCGCCTGGGCAGGAAGCTGCGACGGCGCACGCGCTTGAGGTTGCGGAGGGGAAACGCTTGCACTCTGCTGAGGCGGGCGTGCCCGGGGACGCGACAAGGCGCGCCTGCCGCCGCCGCCTGCCGCGCACGCTGCCGCCTCGGGACCTGGCCGCGCCCGCCCTTCCCTTGCTCTTCCCACAAGTGTTGAGGCCATCTGTGCCCCTGAAGTGGCCTCTGGCGTCCCTGCCTCCCTGCGCGGTGAAGAAGAGCATGTGCCATGCTTGGAGGGTGTCACTGATGCGAGGGATACGGTGGCATGCGAGAGGTGCGGCAGCCAGCGCGCACTGCGGCGAACCGGTGGACAGTTCCAGCGGAATGAAGCAGGCAGTTGATTGCAGCGCAGTTAGCGTGGCCTCCAGCAGGCAAAGGGCCGGGGATGCGTTCTTAGGTGATGGAAGATGCAGCACTCATGTACTGATGACCTGCGCCCTGCGCCCTGGGCTCTACCGCTTGACGAGGGAGGCGCCCACGCCGCCGTGCACTTGCATTGTCCCGTGTGTGGGATGCCCTTGACACGGCGGACATCACTACGCGCTCAGCTTGCAAGGCGCCAGTGACCAAGCTGTGCCGACCCGTTGGGGGAGGGCATGCCGCCCGCAAGCCGGCACCCTTGCAGGGCCACCCCCGAATGCCATAGGCGCCTGCAGAATGGACCTCACGATATGCGCAACTACAACTACACGAACCCCGTTCAGAGACCATCACTGCTGGCCAAAGACGCTGTTATCCGCTCTCCCCCATTGCAGGATCTGCCTGTGCCGGTAGGTTGGGTACTGCGCACGCGCCACCTCTTGCACTGGCAGGCCGTGAAGGCAGGCGCAAGCCTAGGGTTGAGATGCGCCAACAGGCCAATTGCACTGGTCTGGATGCCAGTAAACAGAGGTACCAATGGAAGTCTACCAACGGGGGGGCGTAAGAGTAGCGGGCGGCTGGCATGCAGCTGGGCATGCGTCCGGCCGGGCATAGCGGTCGGTGCAGCGCCGGTAGATTTGTGTCTTGCATCGACCGTGAGGCGCGAGTACCGTGCTGGATCTCCTTCCTGGTGCCTCTCATTGAGTTTTCAGAGGCCAGACCGCAGTATGGCGCGCAGGGGGCGGCTCGCCGTGCTCGCCCTCCTTCTGGGCCTGGCAGCGGCGGCTCGGGAGCTCAAGCAGGGCATCGGCAAGCCGTCAGATGTGGGGCCAGGCGACCTGCCCCGCTGGACGGAGCACCCCAGGGCGGAGCGGGAGGTGAGCCGCACGTGCAGCTGCTTTGTGGGCGCACTGCAGCGCTCACTCACACCATGCATGTCCAGATCTGAGCCGAAACCGCATCCCGCTGGGTGCCGCTCGCTCCTGGGCCCCCGCCGCCGCCGCCGCCGCCGCGTGTGGTGCCAACGGTCCCGCCGCATGTCCTGCAGCAGGTGGTGCAGCTTGCAGCTTGCAGCACCTAGGGCAGACAATCTTACACCGTAGGACCTGCCTCCTGCCACCACACAATCACACATTGATTCTGAGCACGGCACGCCCATGCCCTGCCGCCCGCAGGCACTCGTCAAGTTTGTGGCCGGCGCCGACCCCGCCGCCAAGGGCCGTGCACTGGCCAAGGGCCAGGCCCAGGAGGCTGAGGTGGTTTCCTCCCATCCCGGCGGCCAGTGGGTGCTCGTCAAGTTCGCAGCGGGCGCCGGCGCTTCCACCGCCAAGGCCGCCGCAAAAATTGCTGAAGATGACGCTGTGGAAGCAGTGGAGGTAACTTACCGTGTCGCTGCGGCAGTACTGGGTGGGGGATGCAGGGGAAGAGCAGCAAGGGATTGTATGCAACCTGGCTGCACCCACCCGCCCTGCCGTGAGCGGTTGCCCACCCCCTCCAAGCTGCCGGCGAGCCTGCTGTGCTCCTGCACTGCTCTACTGCCACAGCTGTGCTGCCTCCATCGCCTCCCCTCTCCTGTGCTTCCCCGCTGATCCACCCCCCTCCCTCTTATGTGCGCCGCCTCTAACCCCCAACCCCGCAGCCCAACTTCATCTACACCCACCAGCTGGAAAGCAACGACCCAGCCTTCACCTCCAACAGCCTGTGGGGCATGTACGGAGACACCTCCACCCCCGCCAACGAATTTGGCTGCCGTGCTGCCGAGGCCTGGGCCGCAGAGTTTGTGGGGCGCGGCGATATCTACATTGGTGCGCTCCCTCACCCTGCTGGGTGTCTCCCCCGGCTGCCTTGTTGTGCACAGCTTGGCGCCGCTTGAGGTTTCACAGCCTGCAACAGCGCAGGACCCTCGGATGGGGCACCAGGCCCGCACCAGCATGCCGCTGCCCAAGGCGCCTCACTCGCGGCCCACACCAAGCAGCAGGGCTGTTTGGTCCTGACACCCAGATCCCATCCTGCCCCGCCCGCACAGGCATCATCGATGAGGGCTACATGCACACTCATGAAGACCTGATCGGCAACCGCGGCACCAACCCGGGGGAGATCCCTGGCAACGGCCGGGACGACGACGGCAATGGATACGTGGTGAGCGCAGCGCAGGATGCGAGGTCCTGCCGAGTGCAGCGCCGCCACGACACCGGGTCGCTGCGCCTGGGAGCTTGCAAGTTTGCCAACGCATAGATCTGGCCCGCCGTGCCTCCTTGCCCAACCATCGCTTTGCCCAGGATGATGTGTATGGCTGGGACTTTGTGTCCAACGACAACTCTGTTTTCGACGGCGTGGGCGATGATCATGGAACGTGAGTTGGGCTGCGCGGGTGCGGCCGCGGTAGTGTGCTGTTTTGTGTGCCCCGTCGTGCTGCAGCCCAGCACTGCCCTGCGTGCCGCACCCACCAGTTCCCAGCAGCTCCCATGCCCA
The DNA here is from genome assembly GCA_009928355.1 of Chlorella sp. CH2018. Lineage (NCBI taxonomy): Eukaryota > Viridiplantae > Chlorophyta > Trebouxiophyceae > Chlorellales > Chlorellaceae > Chlorella > Chlorella sp. CH2018. The sequence continues at coordinate 7,472 of VIYQ01002830.1, read as the reverse complement.
TCTGCCGCTGGCTGATGCCCTGCTGCAGGCACGTGGCGGGCACCATCGGCGCCCGCGGCGGCAACGGCCTGGGCGTGGCTGGGGTGAACTGGAATGTCAAGCTGTTGAGTGGCAAGTTCCTGGGCTCCACTGGGGGCACCACCGCCAACGCAGTCAAGGCCGTGGGTAAGAACCAGCCAGCAGCTGCCGCACTCTGCTTGCTTCCCCGCTCACGCGTTGGCTGTGGGGTGTGCATGCCGGCAGGCAGCTGGGCCTGTGCACCCCGGCGGGAGGGTTGTCCAGCCTGGTTTGTTTGAGGGTGTGCACTGCGCAAGCTTGACTGCGGCCACCACCTGCCGCCCCCATCCCGTGCCCGCACAGACTACTTCACCAACTTGAAGATCAAGCAGGGCATCCAGCTTGTGGCCACATCCAACAGCTGGTAGGCAGGGGCAGGGGGCAGTGAGGCGCTGGCGTAGTCAGGCTCTCAACTGACAAGTGCAGCAAGGACAGGCCAGTAGAAGCGGGCCGGCTGCCACCCGGCCTTCTCTGCTCCAACGCTGCTGCCACATGACGCCTCCCGCTGTGCGCAGGGGCGGCGGCGGCTACAGCCAGGCCTTGAAGGATGCCATTGACCGCGCGGCAGCCGCCAATATCCTATTCATCGCCGCAGCGGGCAACGGCGGCAGCGACGGTGCGCTGTTGGGGTGGGTGGGTGTGGCCCAGCATCGACTTTGCATGCCGTGGCTTTGCACGTCGGCCTCAGGGAGGGCGGGTCATCATCTTTGCGCCATTGCCACCTGTCCCGCCCTCCCGTCCCCCCTCTGCCTGCAGGCATTGGAGACAACATCGATGTGACTGCTTCCTACCCTGCCTCCTACGCCAGCGACAACGTAATTGCCGTGGCATCCATCACCAGCACAGGCGACCTGTCCAGCTTCAGCAACTACGGGCCCACGACTGTGGACATTGGTGAGTGGAGCAGACGGGGCTGGGAGACAGGAGAGCCTCGTGGCGCTGCTTGGCGTGCTGACGGGTGCTGGCCGCGGCAATTGTTGGTGAAGCCACAGGGAGTGCAAGTAGGAGAGTCTGCTGCGCCTGCTCGCCAGCTGTCGAGATGCGTGATCATCTGTACACCCAACCTCACTCCTCGGCAGGCGCACCGGGCAGCGGCATCCGCTCCACCGTCCCAAGCTCGTACAAGCAGAGGGGTGTGACGTACTACACAAGCGCGTATGCCATCTACAGTGGCACCTCGAGTGAGCGGCCGCAGGGAGCGCTGCTGTGCCCTGCTGACTGCCGGTGGTGGGCAGCCGCACGGCGGCGGTACACTGCCCATGTGGGTTGCTCATGAGAGAGGGATGCAGCGCGCGCATGCAGTCCACACGCCTCCCTCCCTCTCCCTTCCCGCAGTGGCCACCCCGCACGTGAGCGGCGCGGCGGCGCTGTACGCTGCCTGGCACCTGAGCACCACAGGGACCATGCCCACTGCTGCCGCCATCAAGGCCGCCATTCTGGCCTCAGCTGAGCCCACGCCCAGCCTCGATGGCAAATGCGTGTCCAATGGCCGCCTCAATGTGGCGAGGTTGCTGAACCTGGAGCCGTAAGCACGCCCAACCAGGGCAGCTCGCCGCCGGCATGCTAGCTTGCTGGCGCTGGCTGGAATGCTGATGCACCACACACCATTGTACAGAACTTGGACCAGCACCCATGTGGCACTCCTTTGATGCCTGCCACCCACCTTCAAATCCATTCACCCACTGCACATTGCTCACGCGATTACCAGTTTCCAGACTCTCTCTTCACCCCATCCCCAATTACTGTCTCCAAGACTCCAAGACACTGTCACATGTTTCACAGACATCCCAGTTCAGGGGCCGCCGCCGCATGCAACCGCTGCTGCCAAGCGTGCCGCAGTCCCTGCTCCTTGCCCGCCATTCTATGTGTAAGCATACTAACGTGGGTGCGGCATACAAACTGGCCCTAGCGCCCGCCTTGGCAAGGGGCAGTACAGGTGCTGCCCAGCACTATACATTATCAAGGTCGAATGGCAGTGAACAGTGCGATGAACCAACAGTGAAACAGAACAGAGAAGGCGCTTCAGTGCAGGGGTGCCGCAGGGCTTCGCAGCTTGTCTGCAGCACTGCCTCGTGCTGTCATCTGCTACGCCGCTGCTGCCTCTGCCTCCGGCAGCGGCGCCAGTCGTGTGGCTTCCGTCTCGCGATAGTGGCCGTCAATCTCGATGCCTGTGTGACCAGAAGCAAAAGGCACCGACATCGGACTGAGAAGGTGAAACATCCTGCGAGAAGGTTAGCATGCTCCAACAAGCAGCGCTGCGCAGCAGGCACGTACAACAGCCCAAGAAGCACCACGCATGCACTTGCTCACCATAGCTGAAGGGCAGGATGGAGTAGTCCACATCGACCACCTGCGGCAGCAGCCACAGCAGCAGCAGAAACAGCTGAGCTAGCTTTCAGTGACAGCAGGGGCATGCGTGCAGTATACAAGATGCAGATACTGCATGCAGCGGCGCGCTCACGCGGTACACCCTGACTCAGGTGTGCCGCGCTCTGCCCCTCCCAGCCGCAAAAAAAGGAACAAAACAACCTGGTGCACCCACCTTGGCTTCCTGCCACTTGCCCTCTCGCGTTCGGTACAGCACTTGCTGCCCCTTGACAAACTTGGCATCGCCAGATGCCGCGGGGCTGGCGGGCGCTCCCTGCTGCTGCGGCGGCGGCTGCGCGGCCGCCTGCTGCTGCCCGCCGTCTGCCGCTGCTGCCGCGTGCTTGCTCGTGCTCATGCGCACCTTGCAGCCATTTGTGAAACCTGCGGCAGGGTGCGGGCAGCTGGCTCGTTTGGGGCATGCCAGCTGCTCCTCCTGGGCCATGCCTTTCCGCGGTCCTTGCCGCACTCAACGGCCCAGCGCAGCGAGCAGTGGTGCAGCCGCTGCACCCCAGCTGCAACCCGCACAGCTGCATGCACACAGCGCCCTTGCATGTGCACACTTCCACATCAACCCCACCAGTTCCGCACCAGCGCTCTCCAGCGTGGCCTCTGGGTAGTCTCGCACCCGCAGCGAGGGCTGCCCCTCTTGCAGCCTGAACTTGAGCAGAGATGGGTCAGGCAGGCTGAACCGCTCGGCCAGGCCTTCAGCCAGCTCGGTGAGGGTTGTGGTGGCGGGCACCTCCAGGCGGGCCGTGCGCTTGCCGTGCAGAACTGTCACCTTCATTTTGCCTTGTGCCTGCGATGCACGAGAGCGGCCAGCAAGGCATTGGGGCATAGGAGGGTCCTTGCACAGCCGCAAGGCGGCAGGCGGCAGGCAGCGGCGGCGGCTGGTGGCGGGCTTGCAAGTCGCCGCGGCCTGTCGTGCAGCCTTCCACGTGACGCTGATCGCGTTTGCGGCACTCACACGACCGTGCTGCGACTCGATGGAAGGGAGGGGGGGGACTGTGGAGGAGTTGGGTACCACCGTTCTTGCTTCCTACGACCTGCGCAGCGGATCAGGCGCAAGATTCAGCTTCAGAGGCGCATTTCAAGGCTTTCCATGCGCCCGCAGGCCCGCCCGCGCGCTCCCCCGCCGCTCACCAAGGAGGGTTTGCTGGTCGGCGAGCGCCAGCGCTCTTGCTGTTTGCCTGAAACTTGCGTTAGACTCGAACAAGCTCACGGGGGGCTGGCAGCGACAGCCTGGTGCGCTAACATGAACCCAACCTGGCCATGGCGCCGGGAGGCGCCGGCAGCAGCTAGCGCCAGCCGGCAGGTTCCAGCGCATCCCTTGGCCGCGCGTTGCCCTGGCAGGCACGAGCAGCAGATTTCCCTGCTTTGTCTGCAGAACACAATATTGGCACAACTTACAGGCGATTTGGTGGTGGACCTGTAGGATGCACGGCTGCCGAAGCAAGCAGCCGGGCGGGTGGGGCAGGGGCAAGTGTGACGGCACTCGAGATACATGACTGGGGTGGCAAGAAAAGCGCAGTTCAGGCAAATGAGCCAACAGCAGACGGTGTGGTAAACAAAGCGAGGTTCCAAATCGCAGGGACGGGGGCATAAGGGGTACGTGGCAGGGGCGGCAGCGCCGCCGCTGCCGCAACACAGTCGGCCGGGCAGGCAAACGTAAAGGAGGAAGGGAAGAGCTAGTCGGTCAGTGCCATGGCCGTTTGGGCCCTGGCCCTTGAGTTTTTGCTGTCGCTGTTTTAGCAGGCGGGAGGGGTGCAGCGGGGCAGCTGGTTGGCTCCCAGCTCGGCACGCCGCGCGCCGCATTCATTCTCAACCACTGCCTCAGAGCGCCTCACACCATGGAGACCGAGGAGTTGGGGATCTGCGGGCCGGCGGCGGGGGGAGGCCCCGTGGTGCCGCCCCGAGTGTCCTGAATGGAAATGATTGTGCTGCCGATCCACAGGAAGCTGCGCCAAGGTGGCGGGGGGAGAACTGGAGTTAGGCGATGCGCAACGACCGAACGGAGGCGGGCGAGGGACCAGGAGCCGCTGCTGACTCACACATGGCGGCTGCACAAGCGGCAGCGGCAGCGGCAGCGGCAGTAGCGGCGGCGGCGGCAGCAGCAGCAGCAGGATGATGACGTGCTCACAAGGAGATCCACGAGAACGCGACCGACGCCTTCATCTTGCTGGTCTCCAGGCCATCCGACAGCACCGCCGATGCGCAGGCGGCAGCCTGCATGGGTGTGGGCGGGCAGGCGAGGGGCTGGCATGAGTCTGGCACGACTGCAGTCTGTTGGCTGGAGAGCCCCAGGCAGCATGCCAGCACAGTGCAGGAGGCGCGCACACAACCCAATCTCCATGCCAGCAGCAGCAGAGGCAGGGAATCCCTCGCCCGAATCAATCGACATTGCAGTCGACTCACCGCCAGCCAGAAGATGGTCCAGATGGCATCCAGCACCAGCGAAATGATGCCGCGGGCCTGCGGAAGGGCGCCGGATGGAGGCGCCAGCGTAAGCCCATGTGTGGCGATGCTCGCCAACCATGGGACGCCCAGGCAAGCTAGCCAGCCTCTGGCACCGTTGGTCCTTGGGCAAACACAACACAGGTTGCACGAGGACAGTGTTCACACGGTGCATCATTGGCACTCACCGCCCGAACGCCGACGACATACAGCACCATGAAGAACAGGGCCAGCACGAAGCCGGTGATGCCGGTGAACATCTGCGGGTTGCGGGGGAGTTGGGTGATGGGTGATTGCCACAGGCGCGTGCAGCGGCTGCCACCACAGCACCCAGGCGGGGCTTGCTGCCGGTGTGCGCTGTTCGGTGCCCAGCAGCCTCACCACAAACTTGATGCGTGAAGAGATGTCATAGTCGACCACCGTACTAAATGCCACGATGGATGTGATGAGCTGCAGCAGGCGGGAGAGAGAGCAGCGACATTCGCTGTCCGCAGTCCTGTCGCCGCCACTGGCGGTGCCGCCGCCGCCAGCGCTTTCGGCAACGCTGCGGATCTGCACCTTGCGCGCGTCCCATGACCTCTCGGCGACCACGCGACACAAGCCGCGGCAAGCAGAGGAGCGGGGCCGCGGCGCCCTGCGCATCTCGACCATCGAGCCGCCACCCCCTCCCCCCGCCTCCCCGCGCACCTCCAGAAATCGGAGGATGAATGCCCCGCTCTTGATGCCCTCCAGGCCCATTTTTGCTGCTGCACGGCTCGAAGGCTGAACAGGTGTTGCGTTGTGCTGCGTGCAAGCTTGCTGTACGGCAAAATCTGGGGTCCTGAGCACCGAGGGAGTGCGGGAATGCGGAGGGGAGGGGGGACGCGGGCGGCTCGGCTACCCCTGACGGCAGCCCATGCCAGCCATCTGGCGAGGCGCGCCTAACCAAGGGGCCAACGACCGTGCCACGGCGCAGGGAGTGACGGCACGCATGTCAATTGAACAGCGAAGGGGGCACCACTGCTGCAACCGGTCCTGGGGCGGGGGCCGCCGCCACGCTGCCACTGCCGCCGCTCGAGCTGCTCGTGGCAACCTTCATCCCCAGAATACCAGATGAGCTTGGCTGCCGTCGTGCAGCACTTCCGGTACAGCTATCAATCTACGCAGGCCATACAATGGTAAGCGGCCAGCCTGCACCTCTCACATGCTCACAGAACGGAGTTGCGGCTCCGTGCTGCTGCCCCTCACCTGCCAGCGGGGCTCCTCCCGGGGCAGCCCGATGGACAGTCACGGATCATGCAGGGTGCAAAGGAGACAGGAGTGTTTGCCCGCTCCATCAAGCAATGCTCGCTGGGCACATGCTGCATGCGGCCCGGGCGCTTGGGGCGACGGGGCGTGACGGGGCGGCGGCGGCCTGATGACAGTCGGCAGCCCGCCATCGGCCGTCTGTGCTTCCCCGATCGCATGAACTGCCACGCCCTCCGCCCAGGAGGCACCGTCGCCCCTCCAAGCTCGCGCCCCGCCCGGCCCTGTACTTGCCGCTTTCCTGGCGCTCGCCTGCAGCAGCCAGAGCGCAGCAGGGCGAGGCCCAGAAGCCATCCAGCCTGCTGCCAGGCGGCCCTGGGCCAGGCCCCACTCGCGGCAGTGGCGGCGGCAGTAGCGGCACCACCCACCGCACCACCCACCATGCTGCTCGCCGCGGCGGCTGGCGCCGCAGCGCTGTGGGCGGCCTGGACCCTGCTGCGGTTTGCGCGGTGAGCACGAGGTTGAGCTGGCGTGCGGGGGTGTTGTTTTGGCATCCATGCGAGCGCCGTCGGCAGGGGTGCACCGCCGCCGCAAGTGAAGCGCAACAGCTGCCACACTCCCCTCCTGCGCTGGCCGCAGCGCCGACGCCGACCTCTCCCTGCTCTCCAAACGAGCTCCCCCACCAAATGCATGGCGTGGCAAGGTGGTGTGGATCGTCGGCGCCAGCCAGGTAGGGTGGTGGAGCGGTTCGCAGGGCATGCGAAACACAACCTGTTCTGCTGCCTGCCAAGCCGGGATGGAGGGTGCGCTGCTGCGACTGCATGTGAGGCTCCCCGGCACTCCACAGCTCGACCTACGACGCATTGCCCCTGCGTATGCGCTCTACAGGGCCTGGGAGAGGCACTAGCCCGCTACTGGGCGGAGGCTGGCGCCCGCCTCATCCTCTCCTCGCGTTCACTGGAGAAGCTAGAGGTGAGCGTTAGGGGAGGCGTTGGTGTCCCTGGAAAAAACCTGGAGGCATCTGTGGTGGGGGGCTGGCTGTGACAGCTGCATGCGTGACTGCAAGGTGCACAGCAGGCAGCTCCATGGACAGGCAGAGGTGGAGGCCAGCAAGGCGGGCTGCAAGTGCTGGTCCAACAGACTGTTGCCGGGGCTGGGGCTACAGCGGCCTGGCACCTGGGCTGGCCACAGTCCGTGATCAACAGCTGCTTACCTGCTGCAGCAAGGTTGGGTTGGATGACACCAACCGCTGCTGCGCCTGCTATACCTGCTGCTGCCGCAGGCTGTGAAGCAGCACTGCTGCCAGCACGTGGCGGAGGGTGATGTGGTGCTGCTGCCGCTGGACTTGGTGGGGGACAGGTGGGCGGGGCGGG
>VIYQ01002822.1:0-22473 GCA_009928355.1 Chlorella sp. CH2018 | reverse complement strand
CCCCCGCCCCCCGTTTTTACGTGTATGCGCTATTAATGCAGCCCCACCATCATCGTGTTTGTGGGAGTGGAGTTGGCTCTCAGGAAATGAGCACATCTCTTTGGCCTATGTACAGGATCTGATCGAGCAGTTTTTCAAGTCAGACACGGCCTCCAGTTTCCGCAAGCCTTGGCACCAGCTGACTGCGCTGCCGGATGCATACAACTACAAGGTGCGAGAGGAGGGTGCACGTGCGCCTGCTGCCTCTCTGATTGTCCCTGGTTACAGCAAGCGGCAGCGCTTTGTCAGCGTAGCAATTTGCCGTTGTCACCTCCCATGTTCATTTAGGCTTACTGGGGCGAGCCTGCGGCTGGCTGGATGTCCATGTTCACCCATCAGGCAAGCTGTAGGAGGGATGGGGGAGGTTCTCAGCTTGGTCGGGCGCGCAGATCGAATGCAGCTGACGCCCTCGACAGAACGCGGTGCTGTGTCCAACAACTTTATTGTGCACAACAGCTGCGCTCCTTTTTTGGGATGCAGGTGGGAGATGTGGTGATTGTACACACCCATGGACCCAAGCCTGAGCTGAGCCTGTAAGTGCAAACTTGCTGGTAAACTGCATTGTGCTGGGCTTGGTAACAGATTGGAGGTGCAGCGGCAGAAGCGGGAGACGTGTGTGCCATCGATGCGCATACCTGGTCGCTGATGCAGGAGGACGGGAGGGCTGCACATGCCAGAAGTGTTGCTCTTCCTCCTGCGTCATGCTTTGCCTCTCCATCCCAATCGCGTTGCAGGTGTGTCATTGAGTACCTCCAACGCAACGTAAAGAAGCGGCTGGGCTGGGAACCGAAGCATGTACTGCACCGCAAAAACGAGATTGTGAGCGAGTGCGGCCTTCAGGTGCGGCATGTGCATTGTATCCCTCAAGTCCTAGGATGCCCATGCTGGTCTGGCCTAAGGTGTTGTCAGTGAAACTGTGCCGCTGGGACCGTACAAGATGCACCGCCTTCCGCTGTGCAGGTGGCGATGTATCTGGACGAACTGCTGCAGATCATGGCGGGAGCCTTCAAGGTGTGTGCGTGGGCATGTGCTGCGAAGGACATTTGAGCCGCTGCCTCCCGGCCCATTACTTCAAATGCGTGCATGTGTTCTGTCATGAGCAACACGCTTGCTGCCTGTTGCAGGCGGACGAGGGTGCCATGTACCGCTGGGTGCTGCGTGAGCAGAACCGGCTCTGCCCTGGTGCCTGTTGGCTTGCACGCGAGGCCTTGCAGACAGGCCATGCAGCCACCCGATGAGTGCAGTCTGTCTGCTGCTGCCGTTGTGTGTTCCCACTTTCGTATTTGTGCGAAATAAGTTACATTCTTCACAATGAATGAACCTGACCCAAATTTTTTTGTCATGTCAACTTCTAGGCGTGACCTAATTGACCAAAACAAGCAGAGCATACTGAACCCCTGTTCAAAAGATCAAGAGCGTTTGGGAAGTGGGGAATCGTACCGCCTGCATGGGCACGACTTGAATCTGGGGCACTTGCCAGTGCAGGCTACCAGTTGTGCAACAGACAGAGTCGAGAGCGAACCATGCGTTTTTTAGTCAGCCTCTTGAGTGAGATCTCCCTGTCCATATCCAGGCTCCCGTCCTGAGAGTTCGATCAGTGAAGGGGCATTTCCATCGCTGGCTGGGCTGTGCTGGTACCTTTCTGCGCAAGTGCAGTGCTGAAAGCCCCTTGTCCCATGCCCTGTGTAGTGGCACGTCCTGACCGTTACTCAGATGCTGTGCTGGAAGCTCAGCCACTTGCAGCTCAGTGACAGCTTCCCAGAGACGTGCGGACAGTCATAGAACCTTCTCCTGCCTCCAACTATGCAGAGCAGTCTTGCCCTTCTGGCTGCATAACATTGAGGATAGCCGAATGACTTTCTGCCCGCAGGCTTTTTTACCAGCCCCATGTTCGGGAGCGGTGGAGAATCCAACCGCGCTGCATCAACCAGGTCAAGGTTGAATAGTCCTAGAGTAAAATGCGGTTTGCAGCAGGCGGGTGGCATCCCCAGCAGCTCAGACGTGGTCTTTCTCTTGCCGTCTGACACCTGTTCCTTTATTGTACCACTTGCCAAGTCTTTGAACCCCATGCAAATGGCGCTGTGGTATGCTGATCACGCCGCTCTTTGCCACCGGGCAGCACATTGTGTGCGACCATGCTTGGCGGCAGGCGCAGCTGTGGCACACCCGCAATGTTGGGACCAAGGCGATGCAATGGCGTGCAAATGACTTGCGACAAGAAACTCCTGGGCGCTCCTACTGAGCTGCTCAGCAGGCGGAGGGCATATTGGTGGGCACTGGGCAGGAGGTGTCTACATGACGGCTCTGTTGTAGCTGGTTGTCATTATTTCCATGCTCTTGTGTCGGGTTACCTCGCTGGACAGTGGCCTTGTGCTGGGTAGCGGCCCCGCCACGGCCTGGCATTCCCTTCCTTAAAATAAATGATGACATGGCTCCCTTACGGGGATACTGTACCGCGGATAAGTTTCCACGCGTCCTAATCATTACGTGCAGCTATTTTTCACGTAAACATTAGCCCCAAATGTGGTCTGGGGGTCGAAATACGCGTAACAGTTAGGCTTGGGTTGTCAGCCGCGCGCGCGGCTTGTGCGGCGCTTTACCCAGACTTTCATGGGTCTAAACGGGTTTTCAACCCCCATCCACATTATGATAATGCATCCTGAAGCTTATAACATTGGCCTCTAGGTCACCGCGAACGAGACTAGAAGAAACAGCGTGAAGCATGCGGTCGGGAGACCATGGGGCACACAATGTTTGTGCTTGCCTCGGCAAGCCACTCCCCATTTCTTGCGTAAAGTTTAAGGCCCTCTCACAAATTTTTCGCGCTTCGCGCAAAGATTTTCCGCGCAGAAAACTTATCCGCAGTACAGTATCTGGACTGCTGGCGCCATGCAAGCAGTCCTATCCGCGCTGATAGCTGTGGCTCACACCATGCTTCACTGCAATGAACACTCCACTTTTGCCCAAAGTGTACTCGGGGAGAGCCACGGGCGCAGGCGTTGAGTCTGCAGCAGGCTGAAGCGGTTGAGGGGGCCCCACAGGGGGTACGGCGGCCAGGCTGGCCCATGCATGTGGCAAGGTATGGGATAGTGGGCTAATTAAATACTATTGTGTGCAATCCCCCCAAAAGTGTTCACTATTTTCTTCTTTTTGGCATGCAATGGCGTGCACGATGCGAAGCCATTCAAGGAGCCCGGGGCTGGAGGGCTGGGGTCCGAGTTCACCTGATCGCCGCCTGCAGCCGTGTACTGGTGGCCGCCTGCCTGCAGGCACCTTCCTGTGTCTGTCGAGTTGAGGGCGTTCCTAAATGTTACAAGGCGTGTTACTCAACCAACAGGAAGAGGAACGAAGTGTGTGGAGCATGCAAGGTGGGGCTCATAGAAGGCAACCGGCCTCACATGAGAATGCATTTTGTTGCCGTTAGCCACAGATTGCCAGTGCTAAAGGTTTTCATGGCAGGAAAGCGGCAGGGTGTCGGGAGGGTGTCGGTATGGTGTCGGGTGTGTGTGGTACGGGGTGTGCTTGTCGGGGTGGGTGTGGTGTGTGGTGTGTGTGAGGCGCTGTGCCAGGGGGTGGGGGGCGCCCGCACCGTGCCGTGGTGCCACGTCGGGTTTTCATGTGCTGTGCTGTGCTGTGCGCCGTGGCGGGTGCTGGCGGTGCACCCTGGGGTGTGTTTGTGCTGTTGCACGCCCGCCGCCACCGGCGGCGCACGTGTTGGATGTTGCGTGTGTGCTTGTGTTGCTCTCCCTGAGTACGAGCAGCGGTGGCAGAAGCTGGATGGCGGGGCTGCGGCGCGGGCAGCGCCCCGTGGCGTGGGCCTGGAGACAGTGATGTGAACTGATCCCGATGTGCTCTTCCGCCGCGACATCGACAGCTGCAGCTTGCCCAAGCCGCGCCTGCTCAGCATTGGGCCCGAGGTGGGCATGCAGCTGGGTGTGCAAGCCAGGCTTGTCATTGCCAATGCACGCGCATTTGCCGTCCTGCCCAACAACTGGAATCCCTGCCTCTCTGGACCCTGTTGCAGCTGCGGCCAGGCACTGTGATAAACTGTGGAGTCATGCTGTTCAACGTCAAGGCGGTGGGTGCAGCGGCGCGCAGCAGGGCACAGCACGTGCTTGCTTGGCAGCACTCGCCGCTTTGATGCCTTACCCCGTCATTTCGCCCCATTGCAGTACGCTGCCACGCTGCCGGCCATGCTGGAGTTTGCAGACAGCCGCAAGTGGGTGTTCTGGCACGATCAGGTAAGCGGTAAGCAGTGGCCTGTTACTTCTCGCATGATGTGGGCTCTGGCGTGAGTTAGCGAACTGATTTGGTGGTTTGCTGTTGCAGCTGCCTTCTTCAGCAAGCGATGCACTGATGGCTTTATGAATGCAGGAGGTAATTGAACTGTTCATGAAGTCCAACGAAGCGGCCGGCTTCCGCAAGCAGTGGCACCGCCTGACCGCCCTTCCCGACGCATACAACTACAAGGTATGAGGGCAGGCACTGCTCATCACCACTCTGCCGGTCCTCGCATCCAGCGTGTGCAGTGCCACGTCTGCATAATTGCTCCCGCTGCATGAGCATTGCTATCTCAAGCTGGCTTCCTCCCGCTGCTGTCCATCGTTGCAGACCTACTGGGGTGAGCCGGAGGCAGGCTGGATGTCCATGTTCACACACCAGGCAAGCTGCAGGGAGCAGCACCTGGCAGGCATGATGCATTCGAGATAGAGCTGCCATTCGTGCCGCTACCCCCCCAATGCTGTGCCACTTTCAATGACTGCTGTTCCTGCTTGCGCATGCAGGTGGGAGACGTGGTCATCGTCCACACCCACGGCCCGAAGCCCGAGCTGAGCTTGTGAGTGCAACCTGTCGCTGTGCCGGTGCCTGTATTACAAGGGCTGCAAAGCTAGGGCTGTCAACGGCGCGTGTTGGCATTCCATTCAATATTTGGCGCATTCAGCCTGGTTGGCGGTGGCAGGAAGCATGACAGCGATTGAGTGTCCGCGCACCCATCGTCGGCGAATGTTGATCTGACCCGCGGCCTCAAATTTGGTGCAGGTGCATCATTGAGTACCTGCAACGCAACGTGAAGAAGAGGCTGGGCTGGGAGCCCAAGCACGTGCTGCACCGCAAAGAAGCCATCGCACAAGAGCGCGGTATCCAGGTGTGACACACTGCAGCGCCGAGGCGATCCAAGCAGCAGCCGGCCTTTGGCAGTGTATGAACCACATCGCTATTGTGCCCCTGAACGTACGTCAGTCTGACCTGACAACCTGGCTGGTGCAATGCAGGAAAAAGATACAATGTTTCTGGATGCGTTATTACAAATTGCGGCAGGAGCCTTTAAGGTAGGGGGCTCAAGAAGCACCCTCCTGCTGGTTGCCTGCTGAATCCACTGCCTATGGTGGGTGCTATGCAAGCCTGTCACTGGCTCTCACGCCTCACGTTGCTTGTTGCAGGCAGACGAGGGTGCCATGTATCGGTGGGTGGTACGTGAGCACGACCGGCTATGTCCCGGCGCGTGCTGGCTTAAAACACTTGACTAGCAGAAGCGGCTTCTGGCACATGAGCGATGCGTGCTCTCCCTCCCTGTCCTGTTGCAGAAGCGTCCAGTTCTTGGTTTTTTTGCCCTGCTCATTAGTTTTCACTGCTTTTTTTCACTCGCTGGTTTGTGATATGCTTGAGCGACACACCTTTCAGCAAATGGTGGCAGGACAACAGGGCAGTCAACAATCTGTCCCCGTTGTGGATTCGAGGCGTCTTTAGATGATGTCCCAGCCTGACGATGTTGCTCCAGGCACAGGCACGCCTTTGTGCACATGGTCACAAGTCATCGCTGCTCAACTGGGAAGCCACTGGTGCACGCGAGACGCATTCTAGGTGATCTCGAACCCCCTCCACTCGGGGGCCCGCCAACAAAGGTCACCCGCCGCGTGTGTTTCATAGGGCGCTTGTTTCCTACCCTCAGCAGGTGCGGCGGGGCTGCGCCAGGGGCACAGCCCCACAGGGAGGCCAAGGTGCACCTCTGGAACAGCCCCACACGAAACCAAAAGGGCGGCGAGTTGGACGGTTGGCTTCCCCCGGCAGGAGCACGCGCGCACACACGCGCACCCACCCACCCACATGCCACACAGCCATTGCTTGTAGGCGTCAAAAACTGTCGGGGATCTCTTGCCTCCAACATCACATTGACTTGAGAGCTGCGAGGATGGCTCGACCAGGCTGGGGAGAGTTGGTGACGCGGCGCGCTGCAGCGGCCGATGCACGCCCGATGCGGCGGCGCGGCTAGAATCATAGCAGGGCTTTCTTGTGCAACTACAAAACGCCTGGAGGTCTTCTACACTGCTCTGCGCTGCGCGGGCGACCCAAAGCACTGAAGGCCCCCTGAACTGACAACTTCGCGGGCTTGCACTCCCTGCCTTCCCGCCTCTGGCGCCATGGGTGCGTGCGCCGCTTTCTTTTGACGGCGTACTACGCGCGAGGCTGCTGCAGGCCACCGGCGGCCAGCGGCCAGCGGTTTTGAGGGGCGGAAGACCGCCCTGGCGTCGTTGAGCCGCCGCTGAGCATGTCCCAAGCTGCTGCGAGAAGGGCGGCGCCTCTGGGAACTTCCACATTGTGCCGCTCCCCGCCCACCGCCAGCTGCCGTCCCACCTCGCAAGGCGGTTGTTTTGACCCACAAAAGAATCAACCTTGCGCTGTGTGTTGACAGAAGCCCTTGCGCTGCCGCAGGGTACGCCGGCTACTTCAGCACCACTGCACGCATCAAGGACAAGAGGACGCCGCTGGAGGCCGCGCTCGCCAATGTCGGCAGGTGCGGCGACAATGCTGCGTCTCATCACTGGTCTGGCAATCTGGCAACGCAAACGCTGCTGTCCATGCGGCACTTGGGACAGCATGTTACTCGGCTGCCTGGCGTTGGTGTTCCTGTGCAACAATCACACAGTGCGTGGCATTTCGGAATGCCCTCCCTGCACATCCCTGCCTGCTGTTGCGCCTGTGCCGTGACACTGCAACCCTGCCGCCCCCGACCATGCTGCGCCAGCCTGGAGACCCTGGAGCTGCTGGAGAAGGTGACCAAGAACTCCGCGGTGCAGCCGGCGGAGGAGAAGTACAGGCGGCTGAAGCTCAGGTGTGTACAAGAAAGAGGGTGTGTGAGTGCACGCGCGGCGACAACACGCTGAAGCATGCTGAAGCGGGCTGGACAACAGCCGCCAGGCAGCCCCTGCCGCTTTATAGCACACCTTCAGCATGCTAGTGTCATGGTGGCACAGCAGACTCTCGCAGCCCCCACACACCTTCCCACCCCATCCCCGGCCCACTCCATGCAGCAACGCCAAAATCCGCTCGCTGGTCGCCGAGGTGGAGGGCGGGCTGGAGGCCATGGCGGCGCTGGGCTGGCAGCAGGTGCAGGAGGAGGGCGAGGAGGTGCTCACCCTGGCCAAGGGGGCTGCCACTATGGCGCAGGTGCGGCGGTGGGGGTTGGTGCAAGCACATGCTGCACCGTGCAAGGTTTGGCTGTGCAGTCGAGCGAAACAGGGAGCCTGGGCAGGGAGCAGGGCGCTCCCCTCCTGGGATCCTCGCTCGTATCGGCAGCCTGCCATCTGTCCTGCTTTCAGCGGGATGTGCTGCGCTGGCACAACTGCTGTTGCCTTGTCAGCGCTGAAGATGGTCGTCTTCTCTTCCCCCCCTTGCCCGCAGGTGCGCTGCATCCTGGAGGCGCAGCAGGAGTTCAAGAAGAACGACCGCCAGCTGAAGCGCGCCAAGTCCAGCGCCAGCTTGCCGGGCAGCGATGAGCAGGCGGCGCTGCGTGCGCAAATCGAGGCGGACAGGTGCGGTGCGGGTGCGCAGCAGCAAGCAGGCCCTTGGCTGCAGGCTGATGCTAGAAGGAATGGCCGGTCGCAAGCCCCGTGCCGCCCATTTCTGCCGCAACGCAGGCTGGAGCGTGCCGCGCGCTCCCCCGTCGCTAAGGACAGTGTGGCACAGGCGCTGCCGGGAGAGGGAGCGCGCATCGCGACCGCCAAGGACTGCGGCATTCAGTGCGAGTGCTGAGACGGCGGCGGGCATGGCGCGCAGATGGGCCGCGCCTCCTAGGTGCACCAGCAGTGTATGCTGTGTGCTCGCAGCCCCCAAGGGGCTCTTCTGCCCTATCCTTCCCCTGCTATCAGACATTGCAGCACAGAATTTT
Organism: Chlorella sp. CH2018; assembly: GCA_009928355.1. Classification (NCBI taxonomy): domain Eukaryota; kingdom Viridiplantae; phylum Chlorophyta; class Trebouxiophyceae; order Chlorellales; family Chlorellaceae; genus Chlorella; species Chlorella sp. CH2018. Next base: position 14,267 of record VIYQ01002822.1, on the reverse strand, counting down.
AAGCCACATTTCTGCTGCTGTGCCGCCTGCTGACTGCGGCTGGCACCAGAGCACCAGAGCACGATGCGGTGCGGCCGGCTCCCCGGATCCTTAGCGTCCTTTCATTCCTCCCAGCATCCAATCCAATTGGCCCGCTGTCTCCTTCCAGCTACCTTGTGCCCTCCTCGCGGCGCTGTATACTTCATGTCCCGCTGCCTGTACTTTCCAGCTTGGCCCTGCCCCCTGGACCGGCTAATGTAACAGTGACTGCAGACTACAGCGTTTGGCTTGCAGGCTTGCAGGCGCAGTGAACATCCTGTGCGCACCAACAGGCTGCTTCACTGCTGCGTACCAACAGGCTGCTTCACTGCTGCGCCAGCACCGTGGCAGACAGAATGTAGCCGCCGCCATGGTTCATGTTCATGGTGGGGTGCGTCCGCAGCGGCAGCACCTGCGTTCAAAAGCAGGTGAGGGGGACATGAACAGCTGCAAAGGGCTTTGGGTGCAAAGCCCTGCTGTAGTCAGGCACTTGTGACAGATTGGTTTCCGTTTGCTTCACGTCTAGCGCTGTCTTGCATGCCCCTTGAAAAACACACCGGCCCTACCCTCGCAGCAGCAGCTCGCCTGCAGCTCGCGCCACCACGCCTCCGACAGCGCCAGGTTGGCTACCTGGCCCTGCCCACGCAACGCATCCAGCGCCTCAGCCAGCGGCTGCGCCCAGGGGGAGTAGACGGCCAGGGAGGCGCAGGGCGCCAGCAATGGCAGCACGTGACGCACCAGCGCCAGCGGGTTGATGCCTGGGGCCGCCAAAATGCAGCTATTGAACGGGGCCCGTGGCCCGGTTGCTACTGCCGCTGAGGGCTGCTGCTGGCCGCCCATGCAGGCTGGCGGCTGGGACTGCTGCTGCTGCTGCTGCTGCTGCCCCTCCTGTGGTTGCGCATCCTGCTGCATGGGCTCAGCCTCATTTCCAACAGCAGCAGCCGCATCCTGCTGCTGCTGCTGCTGCTGCTGCTGCTGTTGCTGCTGCTGGCCGTTTTCCTGTGCGCATCCATCTTGATGCTGCGCCTGTTCTGCCAGCTGCGGGTATGATGCTGCCTGTGCTGCCTGTTGCGCCTCTTCCAGCAGTGTGGACAGCGGCGCAAAGCGCAGGCCTGCGCGCTGCTGCTGGCTGAAGTTGAAGCTGCGCCAGATCTCCAGGGAGGGCTTCTTGGCTGTCGGGCCGCCCACCCATGTGCTGACCACGCCGCTGCCGGGCGCCAGGCCGCCACCGGTGCGCTCCAGCGCCGCCGCGCTGACCAGGCCGCCGCAGGACTCCACCACCAGCACCCGCGCGTGAGCGCCCACGTTGGCCAACGTGAGCAGCAGGGCCAGCGTGTCTGCCCGTAGGTAGTTGGTTTTCGCGGGCGAGTTTGCAAAGTAGGCCTCCGCCACGGCGGCGCCCGTGGGCCGTCGCACCGTGGCAATCTGGATGTACTTCTTGGCCTTCTTCTTCCTGCAGCGGCGCAACCGGTCACGCAAGGCAGTTTGGGTTGGTTACGAGGTGGCGTGCAGGGACCACTGAGTCTGGTGCATGCAGCTTGCGCCCGCGGCTGACTCCACAAATACCAGCCCCAATAGCCGCTTACTTGTACTTTTCCTGGCTGAACTCGGTTTTGGCGGCAAATGTGGCCGAGTTGGCGGCCAGTGCCGCCACGATGTCGGCGCCCGCGGCGCCCGACGCCTTCATGGCTTCAATTTCTGTGGTAATCAGGGGAGAGGGGGAGATGTGAAAAGAGGCAAACTAGTTCGAAACGTTCCTTAGTTCCAGCCACGTTGCTGTGTCCATTAGCAGGTGCCCCTAAGCACACAGCAGGCAGCCAGGCGTAGCACCGTGCACACCGGCGGCGGACAGCGTCTGGTTGGCGCCGTTCTGAACCAGCTTGTCGTTGGTGCGGGTATTGAAGTCTGGCTTGTCTTCAGGCAGGTCCCAGTCCGCAAGCGGCGTGCTGCAGCGGCAGACATAGAAGGAACAAGCAAGGTTCCTTCCCGAACGGTAGCACAGAGGTGCGGCGGCGGCGGCAGCGGCAGCACTCACTACTGCGTGCGCTCCAGGGTTGAACCATCGGCAGAGAGCGTGAACATGGCGCCATAGGGGCAGCCGATCAGGGGGGCGGCGGAGAAGAACGAGGTGCCCAGCTTGACACGGCTGCGGCAGGGGCGAGTGCATGCATTGTTTCAGGCTCCCGCAACGACGCTGTGAGTAGGCAGCCCGCCGGCAGGCCGGCGGGGGCTGGCGGCAGTGCATGGCCCCGCTCTCCTCCTCACCTCTTGCCGTCCACCACCACCAGCGCCTGCTTGTCGCCGTTAACGTCCCAGATCACGGTGTCTCCCTCACGCACCACCGGCCCAGGCGCCGCCGGCGGGGCTGCCGCCGCCGCTGCCGCCGCCATCGTCGAGCGATCAAAGCACCAGGAGTGTTGAGCCTAGTGCGGAGGCAGAAAGCAGGAGCCCCTTTCAACAGAGTTGTGACGGCGGGCAAAGGTGGTTGCAAGCTTTGCCTGCACCACCGCACATCCCATGCATGTGCTTTGCACGCTCCCCACCATTCCCTCCTCCTGCATCCCCTTGACCCATCACTGCCGCAGCCGCTTACAATGATCGGCGGTCGGCCGTGAAAGCGCATCCATCAGAACGGGCTCAGGAGGATGAAACAAGTCGTTTTCTGTGTCGGCTCCTGCCTAGTGCAAGCGGTCAGGGGGCTCTCTAGCACGTCAACATGTGGTGTGTGGCGCCTAAGCAGTGAGGACAGCAGCGAAGGGCGAGGGGCGGAGCAGAGGCCAAGAGCGAGGGCAAACAGGCAAGGTGAGGTCAGGGGGTAAAGGGCGCAAAGAAGAATCAGAGACGAGGGCAAAGAGTGAGCTGGGGCGGGGGCGGGCGGACGTCTGGCGAGACTGGCGAGCTGCAGCTTGGCAGGGCAGATATGCATTAGCTGTGGGCTGCAATGTGGGCTCAGAGGATCGCCGAGCAGGCTAGCTAGCAGCACAGAAAAAGAAGGGCGAGAAACGAAGTAAAAGGCAGCTTTTTGTTTTTGGGGGTAAAGACACGTATGCAGGATCGGGAGGGATACGGGGCGGCGCTCTCGCTTTCGGCAGCACTCTGCCGCGCGCCGCTGGGGTGACAAGTGCTGCTGCTGCCCCGGGGGCAGCTGCCGGGGCCGCCTGGGCTGATAAATATCCAAGCGGGGGGCTGCTGGCATGCCCGCCGCCACTGCCGTGCACTGCGGCTGCAGAGGCAGCCAAGCTGGTGGGCGGGCAGCGGCGCTAGGCAGCGCTGCTGCTGCTGCTGCTATCTAGCGCCCAGGTAAGGGCGGACACGGACGGGATGGGACATGGCGGGCAAAATGCAACTGCCTGGCGCGACAGGGCTATGGCGGCAACTGTGCACCAATGCAGGCAAAGGCCGGCAGGGGAGGGAGGGTGCTGCAAGGGCTGCTGCTGCTGTTCCTGCTGCTGGCGGTAAGTGACGGCTGCTTCCTATTGTTGTTGCTGCTGCTGCTGTGACACAGCTGCTCTAAGTGGGGCCCCGGGCCGCTGACCAGGCGCGACAAGCTGCGCCACTGGCGACGGTGCTGCCGATGGCCGCGCTGCTGGTCGGCAGCCAGGGCCAGCCAGGCACACGGCTGCACGGGCCGGGCGCAGCCTTCATGGCGTCATGCGCACGTGCAGCGGCAGCGGTGGCGAGTGGCGCACGTGCAGCACCTCCCCCAGCACCTCGGTGCCATTGAGGGAGCCGACCGCCAGGCGGGCGCCCTCAGGTGAGCAGTACTTGACCATGGCCACACGCTCATCAGCCAGCACCCGCACAAACTCGACTGCAGGAAGGGTGGGTTTTGGACCAGACGATTTTAACTGTGCAAGCACGTGCCAGGGGTGGAGGGTAGCAGCGTACATGTTTGGCAGGCTCCACAAACATGCATGCAGAGCGGTGGCACTAGCAAATTGGCACTGCAGTTGTAGCCAAGGTCTCGACAGACATCCCACCTCATTGAAAGAGCCGCCCATCAGCACAAACCGACCCGGGCCTACCGCGCTATTGCCTCAAGTGCCTGCAACCCACTCCCACCACGTGCGCCCACCCAGCGCACCTTGGCCTGTTTGCGAAAACACATGGGTAAGCGCATAGTCGGGTAGCGGGCGGGACAGGGCCGAGTAGACCACAGTCTCGTCGCCCTGCAGGCCGGCCAGGCCCTTGATGGGGCTGACGCCGGCGGACCCTGAGGCCGCTGCCGCCGCCTGCTGCGCTGCCGCCGCCTGCGCGTGCTGCAGGGGGCTGAGGGGCGCTGAAGGCGGGCCCAGCGGGGAGGACTGCTGCTGCTGCTGCTGCTGCGCTTGCTGCTGCTGCTGATGGTCGGGCGACAGGGCACGCCAGGAGCTGGTCGCGCCGTCACTCAGGGAGGGGCCAACCATGCCGCCGCTTGCTGAGTGCACCGGTGAATGCATGTGGCCGTTCTCCTGTTGACGCACAAGGAGACCGGGAGGCAGTGCAGGCGGAATCAGGTGTGGGAGAGCAGTAATGGCCGTTGACTAGGCGCTGGCACAACCGTTGAGGGCATCAATCGCCACATCGCAAGGTCATCAATCGCCACACCGCAAGGTCACTGGCCTCCAGGCTGAAGCAGCCACCGTACCAGCGGGCCAACAGCAGCACCACACCAGCAACAGCCACAGGAGCCCACCTGCAGGCCCATGGTGGCTAGGCTGTTTTGCACTGCGGCCAAGTCGGCGCCATCCAGCAGTCCGACGGCCATGCCAGGGCGCAGAGGTGAGGAGTGGGCAGAATGCGCGCCGCTGCGAGGGTCACGAGGGTCACCGCCGCCACGGGACATGGGGCTGGGCTCCCCAGACACTGTGCTATAGCCACTGCTCTGTAGCACACCTGCCGTTGACTCGCCTGCAGGGGCACGGCCAGGTGCAAGGCAGGAAGGGTGAGGGAGGGGATGAGGCAGGGGTTGGTGCTCAACGGCAGGCAGGGTGGTGTGCCACCCCGTAATGAGCTACACTTTGCAACCCGCAAAAGCACTCTGCACCACGCTGTGCGTGGCTGTGCATCCTCAGTTTCCCGACGCCCTGACAACCGCCATCTTCTGGCGCAGTGAACTGCACACCTGTCATGGGCGTGTGCAGCTGCATGCTGGTGCTGCAGGTGGCTTCTGGCGGCGAGGCCATGAAGGTGTGGGCCATGCCTGCCACCGCTGCCGCTGCTGCCGCCGCTGCAACATTGTCCTCAGCTGAGCCAGCGCCGCCGGTGGCGGGCAGGTAACCGCCGGCGCTGCCGCCTGCGCTGCCGCCCGCACTGCCGCCCGCCTCTTCTCCAGGCAGCAGCTCGCCAGCAGGGCGCATGGGCCGCGCGCTCAGCGGCTCGGCGTACATGACCTGCGCAGGACGGTTCAACGCGGCGTAGGGTGAGGGTGCAGCGGGAGGGGCCAAGCGGTGAGAGAAACAAAGCCTTGGCGCAGGCAGATGGGTGCATGTGGGACCGGCGGGTGCTCAGACATCCAAGGAAGGTGAGCCGCAACAGCGCTCAAGCCCGGCGAAAGGCGAACGCTCTAGAGCGGGCACTGCGAATGTTGTGTGAGAAACGCCCTGATTGGAAATCTTAATCCCTGCGCCCGCCAATCCCACAGCAGAGCATGCTAGAAAGCTCTCTGGCTGAACCATTCCTTAAGTACGTAGTACCTGATGCAGCGTGAGCATCATGGATGACAGCAATAGCAGGCAGCAGAGGTGAGAGCAGCAGCACTCATCAGTTGCCAGGCAAGCCACAGCAAGCAGGTGAATGAATGGCGACAGGCACCTTGAGCTTGTAGCCTGAGTTGGCGGGGAACTCGATGCCATTCAGTTGCGCCTACAGGTCGAGAAGGGAGACCAGACACGAGCGAAGTGGGTGAGCAGTGTAGGCGTCTGTGATTCCATACCATGTCGCACATGCAGACAGCTGGGCCAAGCATCAACTAGCGTCATCAGCAGCATCCATCTGTTGCCCCCATCAGGGCAGGCAGATGCCAAACAACTGGGCTCAACATCAAGCCCGCACCTGCGCAGCAGCGGCTGCCTCGTGTGCCAGGTACGACACATAGGCGTAGCCCTTTGAGCGGCCAGTGGCGCGGTCCTTTTTGAGATCGCAGTACTCCATGCCTGGGAAGGCACGGAATACGCGCGCCAGCGCTTCGTCACTCACAGACTGCGGGGATGCAGAGGAAGGAGGTGAACGTGTGTCGGAGGAGGTGAACATGTGTTGGAGACCCAGCAATTGGTGAGCATGGAGGTTGACGGCCTTGGGCTGCCTGTGCACGCCGGCTGAGAGCACCCTGTGCTTGAGGTGGGCCTGCTGATGAGCAGCCAAGCGAGCCACTGGCGTCATCACCATCAGGAGTGTGACAAAAAACCATCGTACTGCCCCACATTGCCCAACCGCTGACCAGCCCGACAATACAGGTGCGTTTGCATGCGAAAACACGCCCATGAAGCAGGATCTTAGTTGCTCACCTTGTGCACCACCACGAAGAGGCGCGTCTTGCTAAGGCCGCGGGCTGCGCCCGCGGGGGTAATGGGTGGCGTCAGCATGCCACTGCCGCCAAGGCTGCCCATGCCGCTGAAGCTGGTCACACCTGTACGCCGGAAGGAGCCAAAAGGCGGCATCCGCTTGAGAGCTGGCGACAGGACAGCAGCTGCAAGCTTCAGCAGCAAGCTGATGGTGGGCAGAGGTATGCATGCGGTGAGGTGGACGGGCGGCAGCAGCGCTAAGCAGACACGAGCCCCGCCAACGCGAACCACAGCCACCCGCCCTCCAAGCCAACAGAGGGCAGCAGCAGCAGACCAGACAGAGGCAGAAGGCCAGCACAGCGCCCTCACCGTTGCCCAGGCCGCCCAGGCCAAAGCCTGCAAGGTTGACCTGCGTGGCTGAGAGGACCGAGGGGTCGAGCGGCGGAGTGCTGCCGCTGCGCATGCCGCCCATGGCGTGCAGACCCGCCGCTGCTGCCGCCTGCGCTTGCTGGAAGCTGCCGCTGCCACTGGCACCCACGGCGCCCTGGAGCAGCGCATAGTCGGGCAAGCCCAGTCTGCAGAGTGTTGAACATTTGGTGTGCAGTGAAGGAGCGTCAGTGCCACACGGGCGGCAGAATGATGGAAGCAAGGGCGGCGACTGAAGCAGCAGCGACTACATATATGCAGAGCAATGCTTTATCAACTGCCAGCTGCTGCAGACCATGGGGTCAGCTGACTACTGCAGACCGCCAGCAGACCACCACCATATCAGACCTCCTTGGCGCCTGGTGAGCTGGCACAAAAGGGCGTCACACTGCACCACAGCGGCCAGTCCCAAAATGAACAGCCACCCTCCATTGAAACCACCAGCACGCACCCCTGGTTGACAAGCCCGGGGTTGAGCGAGGACAGCAGCGAGGCGTTGGCGGCGGCAGCGGCGTAGGGTGAAGGCACACCCATGCCAGCCAGCAGGCCCTGAGGCAGCCCCGGCGTGCCGCGCCCCGCCAGCCCAAGGTAGGCAGCATCGCTGCTGCCCCGCCGCGTCTTGGGCTCAGCAAGCATGACCTTGACCTTGTAGCCCGCAACCTGCTTGATGATAACAAGCAGGGCAGCTGGGTGGGTAGGGTGCGGGGCTGCAACGGTGGCAGGCAGCCACTGCACAAAGCGCCCACATGGGCAAGGTGCCAACCTGCTCAACCAGTCCAGTTGACATGCCTTGCGGCCTCTCACAAAATCACCAATGCTCATCAAGAGCAAGCATTCTTGGTGACATGCGCCAGCACGCTGCGCCAGCACGCAGCCAACCCATCTCAACCTCCCCCCCAGCAGGCAGCAGCAGCAGCGGCGGCGCAGCAGCAGCGCCTCACCATGCCCGTTTCCTGAATGGTCTCCATGGCTAGGCAGGCGGACGAGGAGCGTGCGTACTTGACAAACACAATGCCCTTGGTGGCAATCAAGTCCGTCTTGCAGTACTGCATGCCGCTGAAGCGAGCCATCTCGGCCTGCAGGCAGCAGTGGCACATGCAGCAGCATTCAGCGGCGGCAGCGGCACCCACATCATAACTCGCAGCAGCACAGCGCCATGAATGCAGCCCCTGCTGAATGCGGTGCGGGGTGATGACGCATGCCTGGAGGCGCGCAGGGCTGCCGCCGCTGGGTGCTTGCACGGGAGGAGTGGCGCCCCTGCATCGCTGCCGCCACCATCCCGGCCCCAGCTGTGCACACCTCTATGATGGAGCCCTCTGCGCTCTTGGGAACCACCATGAACAGGCGGGAGCGCGGCGGCGTGTTGTCCGGATCGGACGGCAGCTCCTCATGCATGGGCCGCGGCGGCAGCGTGGTCAGCGTCCTGCATGGGCGGCGCGGCGGCACGCACTTGGCGGTCGGATGGCCATGGGCGCGGCTTGTGCACTGCCACGCATGCACCCATAAGCTGCAGCTGGCGCTGCGTCACCAGCGGCAGCGCAGGCGCCGCTCAAGCGCCGCGGCGGGCCGTGGTGCCAGCTCGTGGTCGCTGCGCCGGCAGCTTGCGCGGCGGCGCGGCCGCCTCCCCCGGGCCCAGCCCTCGCCCACCGCCCCTCCGGCCCCCCCACCTCGTGTGTGGCGAGTCGGCGAGCAGGACCTTGAGCCTGGGGCCCTGGCCGTCGTTCAGGGTCACCTCATGCAGGTTCTCTATCGCCAGCGCCGCGGAAGAGGCACGGTCGAACTTGACGTAGGCCACCCCTGCAATCGGGCGGGGCGCAGGAGGGGCGGGGTGGGAGGTCTGCCAGCAGCCGCAGGCGGGGCGGCGTGCTGGGGGCCCGGGGGCCCGCCCCGCGCCCTGCTGCCGCACCAGGGCACCCCGCCGAGCGGCTGGCAGGGGCCGGGGGGCGCCCCAGCGGCAGCGGCGGCACCCACATGTGCAGCGATCGTGGTGCGCAGGGGGGCCTGAACCGGGGGCCACAGGGCCCTGCAGGCCCTGCAGGGCCCGATGCCCGCGGCGATGGGGCGCCAGCGGCCCCAGCGGCAGTCAAGGCGCCCAGCCCTCGCCCCTCACCTTTCTCCCGCAAATACTTGACGAACTGCACGTTCCCGAACTGCTCGAACACGCTGCGGAGGAACTCAGCCTGCGCGGAGGGGCGGGGGGCGCTCAGCGAGGGCGGGGCGGCACCATGCGAGCCTCCGGCGCCGGCCACTCACGCTTGTGCTGCGCCCCGCCACCACAAACAGCCGGCTATTGGCCGGCTCGTCTATGCTGAGCGACATGGCGGCAGGAAGGAATAGCCCCAGCTCCCACAGCCCTGCGCCGGGGGGCCGGCGGCTGATGTACCCTGCCTGCCAGCCTGGGTCCCTCATTTCCGCGCATTTACGCCCCCACTCCGCTGCCGGCGTGACGGTTGCGCATTCCCAGGGCTGTACCGCCCCGAGCCGCAGGGCTCAGGGGTGCCAGGGGGCCGCGAGCCGCGGCGCCGGTTGCGCGCCGGCCACGGCAGCGGCCAAACCCGCCGCCACCGCCTGCACATGCACCAGGCCCCTCACACACCACCCCCCGCTCCAGGCTGCCCTCTCCGACGTGCGGGTGGCACAGCCTTCCACCCGGAGGCAATGCGGCCACACCGCACTGCTGCCGCGGCACCCGCACTAGGACCGTAGCGGCGGCAGCGGAGGCGGGCGGAGCGCGCAGCCGCCACAGCGAGGCCGCGGAATGGCAAACAGGCTGCGCCGCTGCAAAGATTTTCAGCACTCCCTTGCCTCCTCCTCCAAATGAAGTACCACCCGACCAGGCTCGGTGTTTCGCTGCCAGCCGAAGGAGGGTGCCGAGCGGGTGCTGCTGCGCCGTGCCGAGCTGCCCCTTGCTGTCGCGGACTTGAACCCACGCCTCACTGGCTTCCCCACTGCGTTCACCACCTCCACGGTAGAGCTGAGGGCGTTGCAGTGCTTGCAACGCCTCCTTCACCCTCTGTCATGCGGTGCAAGCTTGTGACCTGGAGGGTGCAAAGGCCACGGTGTGGCCGCAGGAGCAAGTGGCTGTGGGTCAAGCCCCCAGCTCTTCACACTGCTGTCCAACCTGCCCTCAAGCAAAGGCGTTCTCAACTGCAGATGAGGCAAGCGGTTGTTGTAGAATTGGGCTTTTGCACTGCTGACACATAGTGCCGCCGCAGCCTGCTTGAAATCTGATTTGCTCCCACACGGCAAACACCTGCGGGTCGACCTAATTTTCGCAGCGGCACTTCTCTACCAAGCGCCAGTTCACTGACCGTCTGTAACCTTTGCGATGGCGCTGCTTGCTTTGCAGCATGCTTCCTGTCGGCTGCAGGGTGGCGGCGCCCGGGCGGCCGGTCGCTAGGAGCACCCTCCCCAGCCGTAGCACTGCAAGGGCGGCACAGAGGCACTGCACAGAAGCCACTTTGGACTTGCAGCATCAAACGGCGGCAGGGAACTGAGGCAAGCGGCATGGCAACACGCTGGATCCTGACCGTGGCAGCAGCACCACCAATGGCGGCGGGGGAGCCAGCGGCGGCCCGCAGGAGGAGCTGGTGCCCACTCTGCCTCGCAACGTCGGGCCACACGTTTCATTGCTCAGAGCGCAGCATTGCGGGTAGATACACCGCCTGCAGCGGGCGTGCTCAGCTGCAGCGGGGCGTGCGCGCCGGTCGGCCATCTGCGAGCTTTGCACAGCGCCGGCGCGCAGGCCAAACTTCCCGATCTTGCACGCATGTGTCAGGAGTGGGGAGGGCGGCAACTTGCAAGGGCGAGAGGCGAGGATCCGGCAGGGTCTGTGGGTTTACGGCGCCCTGTGGCGAAACTGCGGGCCGTAAAGTAACTGTAGTTGACCCGTGTTTCTAAAACAGCGCAGCAGCATGAGCGCGGCGGGAGCGGCAGACGTGCGGCGGCCCAAGCGCCCCTGTTGTTGGCGAACGCGCGGGGCGATGCACTCAAGACGCCTGTAAAAGGGTTCGAGGACCTTCTGAAGTCCAGTAAGGTTGTTCCGATCCGTTCCGATAGAAGCTGAAGCAAGCCAGACCGCGGTCAACCTGGGGTGCATGCTGTGCTGCGGTCGCATGGGGGTCGCTGTTGGCTCTCTTCCCTCCCCTACATTGATGCGTTTCCCGAGCACCAAACCGTGTCAGTATGTGGAAGCGGGCGGCAGCCGCGGCAGCGCTGCTGGCTGTGTGTGTGCTGGTGGGCGCCTCCTCCGTTCAGCCACAGTCAGAGGTGGCTGGCGCTGCTGCCGGAGAGGAAAACCACTCGGAAGACTTATGGGCGCTGTTCAAGGTAGCGCCCGCCAAACCCTGCTGCTCAGGCCCGCCTTTCTGTGCCCGTGCGCCCTTTAAGCCAAGCCTGCCTTTGCCTGGCTGCGTGAACCGGCTGGGCGAGAGTTTTGTCAGCCCCTCAGGCCGGCCAAGGGGGTTTGGCCCGAATGGCAGCCCCGCCGACGCCGCCGACGCCGGCTGTCACTGCCACAGCCAAATCTCCACCCCGCCTTCCCCTGTGGCACTGTCAGGCGCATGACGCATTGTGGCCTGCGATCACAGCATACCTCCAGCCCCTGCTGTCACAAGATGGGGGTGGGGCGCGCCGCCGCGCCCTAGAGGCCACGCGTGCCGCGGCCCTGCCCTTCCCCACGCTGTCCGAGGCCACCTCGCTGGTCCAGCAGTATGGAAGCAAGCTGCTGCAGCTGCAGGCGCTGTCTGCACAGCAGGCGTTCACCAACTCTGTCGAGGTGCGCCGAGCAGAGGGCAGCGGGTGGCACGCAGGGCGGCAGGCGTGCCCGGCGCCGGCGACACGAAAGGCGTCTTGTATGACGCTGCCCCGCCTGGCATCCATGCCTACCTTGCTCCCTCACCGATGGTTGCGCAGAGCATGCTGGGCATGGCAGTAAATGACACGGCGCTGCGTCAGACGGAGGCAGCCATCCAGCGCATGCAGGTGAGGGCACATGGCAGGATGCTGGCACCGCGCGATGCTCCCGCCTTCTTGGCCTCCCGTCTCTGGCCCTTTGGTCCCACACCCCGCTTGATTCCACACTCTGCAGGATGTGCTGGGCAATGTCACCCTCCAGTCGTTTAATGCCAGCCTGGCGCGTGTGCAGCTGGCATCTAACCTCATGTCCCGTGCACGCCAGCGCGCCGCCGCACTCAATGCCTCGGCCACCCCGCTGTGGTGAGCTGCATGATGAGCTGCCCACCTCCCCTGCATGCCTTGAGCAAGTGCGCCTGGCGTGAGCCCACCCCTTGCTCACTGCCCCTGCTGCCACTCCCTGTCCTTCTTAGGTCTGCTGGCCAAGGTTGGCAGCAGTCAACTCAAGGCTTGTTGGCCCAGCTGTCCGGCTCACTGCTGCCGTCTTTGCTTGGCAATTTAACGGCACTTGCCGGCACTACCACAGGCCGGCGGCTGCAGGAACAGCAGCAGCACCAGGGCGTGCACAAGCAAGCACTGGCGGGGCGCTTCCACCAGCTGAGAGCTGACCGAGCGGCCATGCGTGGCCGGCTGCGCCGGGCTCGCACTCATAACAACACAGCCAGTTCCTCTTTCGCCCACATACGCCGCCTACAGGAGGCAGCAGCGGTGACAGTCGGCAGTGCACCGGTTGCCGCATGGCCCGCTCTGCCGGTTGTGCGGCGGTTTGTGGAAGATGAAGATGCCTGGGCGTACTGGGATGCTGCTGCCGCTTATCAGCAAGGCTATGCAGACGGGGTTGCAGACGTCTTTGCCCGGCAGTCTGGGCAGCTTTGGGGCAATGCTGAGGCGCTTGACACACCGCTGTGGCACGAGTTGGACGGAGTCTCACCGGAGGATGCCCTGCTTATCATGCAGGCAAGCTGCTTGTGCTGGGAGAGGAAATGCCAGGGGGAGCCAGCATTTGCTGCTCATGTGCTTGCCACAGGCTGCTCTGCTTCTTGCCCTCTCTCTTTGTACCCTCCACCTGCCGCGCCCACAATGCTCCCGCCTGCCACCCCATGCTTGCCTGCAGGACGCTAACCTTGCCCCCAGCAGCCAGCTGCTGCTGGTGGACTCGGTGATGCTGCTGAAGGATGCCCTGGAGGAAACCCTGGGGACGGCCACCCCCTTGCCCAACTGGGCCGCAGCCTACGGCTACACACCCAATCGCAGTGTGTTCTTCCCTGCAGAACCCGCCAAACTGGGCCTGCATTCTGCACTGTCAGATGGGGATGCCTTGGTGGAGCCTACTGAGGGTGCAGGTGCCCAGGCCTCACCGTCCATCCTGGCCGAGTCCACTCGGGCTCCTGCGCGCCGCCGCCTGAGCCAACAGCAGCCTCCACTGCCCGCTGGCGATGCCTCTGGCTTGAAGATTGAGCATGGCGTCGATGCTTACGAAGATAACTATGTGTACAGGTGAGCTTGGGGACCTGTCTGGTTTGTGCCTGCATCACCATGCTTTCTGCCCCGCACACGCCATACAACTGCCCTGTTGGTGATTTAATGGATGTCCAGCAGATGCCGCATCCTATGCCCATTGCTGCCCACCCTTCCGCAGTGATGCCGACCTGCGCCGCCGCCAGCTGCGCCAGGCCACCGCCGCCATCTTCCCACCCCTACCGCCGGGCAAGCCGCCCACGCTGGACGAGCAGCCGAATGCCAGCTACTACGGAGAAGGCGAGGACGAGTACAGGTGCGAGCATGTGTTATCATGCGTGTTGCAGGGACAGAAGGCTTCCCTGCTCGATGGCAGGCTGCATGCTGGCAGGCAGTGCATTGGCCAGCACGTGTGGCGAGCCTGGTTCAGTGTGCACCCATCAGGCGTACAGCTGTGCACACACCCCTGGTTTCTTCTCTGGCTGCCCGGGCTGCAAACTTTCCTTTCCTGCCTCCCTTCTCACTCTCAGCGACGACACAGACTACTATGGCAGCGAACTGGACTGGCTGTTCGAAGATGAGGGCGACCTGCTGGGCCTTCTGCTCACGCTGCCCACCACCCGCGCCGCAGACGCCAGCAGCAGCCCCAAGGCCTCCCCAAGCGATGGTCCCGCCCCGGCCCTGCCCGTGTATGCTGTGTTTGCCAGCAGCAGCCGCGGCCCGGTGGTGCCCAGCACCATTGATGCCAGCACCACGGAGGAGGCCGCCAAGGCCAAGCCGCTGGAGCTGATTGTCGCGCCCTTGGGTGTGGGCGCCAAGCCGCCCCACCCCACGCAGGACCACAAAGATTTTGACCCACGGTGCGACAAGCCCCTGAGCCAGCACACACACCTTCACTTGCAGCATGGCCTAGTCTTGCTGTCATGGCAGGCACTGCTCCATGCTGATGATGCTGATTCTCACCCCCCC
>VIYQ01002821.1:0-10569 GCA_009928355.1 Chlorella sp. CH2018 | reverse complement strand
GGGTGGGGGGTGAGATGCCGGAGCGGGCCCCACAATGGGCTTCAGCTGCACATGCTCGAGTTGCCTTGCACGCCATTGAGATCAAATGGCAACCCCTTGTGGGCTGCTGGTCCTGCAAAGCAAGCTCAACCGTACCCAACCGCCCTCCTCCCGCACCTCCCGCATGTGGTCAAACCACTTGCGCAGGCAGGCGGCCTCGTTGGCGCAGTTGAACACGTGGAAGGGGCCTGGTGGCGGGGGCGGCAGGGGCAAATACATGAGGCAGGAGCCAATCTCATGCAGTGCCCTCCTACAGCCGCGTAGACCTGGCTGGCAGCGTAGCCACATGGTTCACTGACAGTCGCATACCAAGCCCCGGCACCGTACAACCCTGCAGCCGCTGCCCCTCACCCTCAAACTCGGGCTTGGGTGTGTACTCAAAATCACGGATGTCCTCGCTCACCACCTGCAAAGTGTGCCCAAACACGAGGCTTCCTCTGCCGACCGACACCTGATGATGCCACAGCAACAGCCAGCTTGCGCTGCCCAGTTCCCAGCTGACACTGGCAGCCGCCGCCGGCTCTCCTTGCAACCCAGCGACTGACTGCCCAAGGGCCAACCCCAGCTGTTGTAGCTGCTGCGGCTGCTGCTGCCGCCGCCGCCGCCGCCGCCCCTGCACACCTCGCGGTTGATGATGAGGTATCCCTGGCGGTCCACCATGTAGGAGATCATGAACACCTGCAGCAGCCGAGCGCAAGGGGGTGGTCAATGGGCAGCTCCGCAGCGGCAGCAGCATCAACAGCAGTAGCAGCAGCAGAGGAAGCAGCAGCAGCAGCAAAGCAACGACAGTGTGGACCGCCGCCGCAGCAGCAGAAACCGCAGTGCGGAAGCAGCTGTTGCGCAGCCATCTTGCCTGGTCGTACTCGGCATTGGGGAACTGCAGCGGCAGCTTGGTTGTCTCTGCGGCACAGCGTGGGCACGCACAGGCATTCAGCAGATCAGGAGCACCGACGCTCCGGGTGGGCAGGCAAGGGTGCAGCCAGCAGTGCACGGCCCCAGCAGGCGGGCGTGAGCGGCGATGGGAAGAACCACCCACCGATATCAAAGGCGCAGATGCGAGGCTCGGCGCGCTGCAGCAGGTCGGCGCGGCGCTCCAGCGTCACCTTGCCGCCCTGCAGGCAAGCAGGGACAGACAGGTATGGCAGCTGAGGTAGGTTTCATTGCAGCATCCAGTGTGCGGCAGTGTGTGGCAATGCCAGCCGTGCGATAACAAGGCAGCGCCATCGCCCTTGGTGTGTGGAACCCAGCCCGCGCCTTGTCATCCCACCACCCCCACCCACCTTGGCCTTGCACGTGAACCAGTGGCCGCAGCGCACATCGGTGTCGATGGCAAAGCGCACGTGGTAAGGCACGTCGTGCTCCCGCATCTCCACAATCGACTCCAGTGCGTCCTGGGGAGGGAAGTGTCGGGGTGCAACAATGAGAGCCAGGCAGGCGCAACGATGAGAGCAAGGCATCGTTTGCTGTCACTTTGTGCCCCAGCGGTTGCTCCGCTCATCTGCACACCGGCGGCCATCAAAGGACAACTGCACCACTTTGAAAGATGCCCTCCCCTGCCCCACCCACCTGCAGGCGCTCCTTGCCAGCCTTGGCAGCCGCGGGCCGCTGCTGCTCCGCCAGCAGCTGGTACGCGCTGGTGCCGTCGCGCCGGTAGCGGTTGCGGGACACAATCGGCTGGATCTCGCGCCGCACCTGCGTGGCGAGGGACAGGAGCATGGCCACGTGGGCAGGGCTGCATCACATGGGCGGCCAAGCAGCCAAGCCGCAGCCAAGCCGCATGCATTACAGGGTGGCAGCGCCAGTGGCACCGCCAGTGGCAGCTGGCTACAGAGTTGAAGCAAAGGCTGTAGCAACAGCAGCACCGTTGCCCACGCACCTGCTGCAGCTGGTCCTGGTTCCAGAAGGTCAGCTTGAGCAGCTTGCGCTGCAGCCCGCTCAGGTGGTTCTTCTGCGGGCGAGCAGAGGCAGCAGCAGGAGGCGGCATGCGGCAGTGAGCAGCAACTGCAGGCAGCATGCTCCACCACACAGCAATCCGCAGCCAAGCGCACCCTCAGCCGCCCGCAAAACCCTTACGTGTGAACCCCACTCCACCGCCCCCGCAGCCCTCACCAGGTCCAGGCGGGGAGCTCCCGCATCAGCACCAGCCATGAGCGGCGGCGTGCCAGCCCTCCTGTCCAGCAACGACACCCATCCCTGCCACCCCACCCCGCCCCACCGCAGCCCTCACCAGGTCCAGGTCCTCGCGGTGCACCACCTCCACCTCCTTCAGGCTGCCCTCAAACTTGCGGCGCAGCCAGCTGTCCACCTCCATCTCCAGGTCGTCCTGCGGACGGGAGGCAGGGGGGTGTCGGAGCAGGTGATGGCACACAGAACAGTATCTGTGTGGCGGCGCACAGAAGCGCTAGCTGGCGGGGCCAGCAGCGCAGCAGCAGCAGCAGTGGCAGCAGCGCAGCACAGCAGCACATGCCGGTAGCCCCTGGCTGACCCTGCAGTGCAGCGGTGGCGGCGGCGGCAGCTCGCTAGCCCCCAGACGTGCCCCAGCACAACCACCGCCTTACCTTGATCTGCAAGTAGAAGTAGGGTGCGTACTCAACCTGCGCCTTGAACATGGAGCCGTCCTGTGGCGGCGGGGGCGGGGAGTGCATGGAAAAACGTGTCAGAGGGCTTGCATGGGTGGGGCTTGGGTGCGCAGCAAGGCGACAGCGCAATTGCACAGCGGCCGCAATAGCCTGCTGCACTGCGAGCATGCTCACGTCTGCCCCTCTGCTGCCCCAGCCATACTGCGCGGTCCTGCCCTGCAAGCAGCGCAGCATTCCTGCCCCCACCGCACCTGGCACATGAAGTAGCAGTTGACGCAGGACAGCGCCTGCCCGCTCTCCTTGTCCACCTTCTGGCTCTGCGGCAGGGGGCGGGCGGTTGGGAAGGGGAGGGGGGCAGGCATGAGGATGCGAAGGAGGGCAGCTGCTGCCGCCGCTGTCGTGCATCAGGGCAACACATCCGCCCACCATCCCGCTCGCACAATGAATGAGCAAGTGCAAATGAACGTGCACGCTGCCAACCCCAGCTGCTACCACCCCAGCTGACGCCCCGAACCTGGTTCATGTTCATCAGCCAGCCCAGGCGGTCGGGGCCGTCGGTGTGCAGCGGGAAGCCCAGCGCCGCCTCCGCCGCATGGTTGTCCTCCTTCACCTCGTGCGCTGCAGCAGCATTGGACCACATTGCGTCAAGGGCTTGGATGTGCAGGCAGCGCCGGATGCAGGGACGAGCTGCGGTGCACGGCCGCATGTGCAGAATCGGTACATGCCAGCTGCCCAACCCCCGCCGCAGAGCTGCAGCGCACCCTCAGTGCTGGGCCCTGCGCCGCCGGCCTCGCTGCGCTTGCCGATGTAGTTGCCGTTGTTCATGCCGCGGTTGAGCAGCCGCTTGCCGCGGCCGCGGCCGCCGCCGCCGCTGCGGGCAGGGAACGAGCAGCGGAATGGAGGCGGGGATGAGGTGAGGCACAGCGGCAAGTGTCTGAGCAAGCAAGCCAGTCGGTCCCAACATCAATGGCCCAGCAGCTCTGTTGGTACGCAGCAGCAGGCACAAGCGACAGCGAACGAGCACCATGCTCAGGCGGCGCAAGGCGGCGGCGGCAGTGCGGCGGCGGCGGCTCACCCCTCGTGCGCATCCCGGGCGCGCAGTGAGCTAATGCCCGCGCCACGGATGCTGCCAAAGGCGGGGCCGCCCTTCTTCATCCCGCCTCCGTTCAGAGCTGTGGCCGGCTGTGGAGGGGTTCAATTCATCGGCCGGCCGGGTGCGCTCCCTGGGCTCTGCACTCGATGCTGGGCGCCGTGCAGCGCGTGGAGGGGGGCGCGCCGCTCGCGCTCAAACTCGGGAGCGGCCAGATGGAACCGGGAGCGGTCGTGAGCGCTGCTGCAGCTTGTGGCAGGCTGCCAGCGGTGATCGAGGGTGCCAGGGGCCCAAGCAGGAGGTGGAGGGGAGGGCTGGCCACCCCATGCCGCCAGCTCAGCGGGAATGCGTTGCCCTTGGGGCCTTTGCAGGTTGTGTGCAGGCAACGTCAGGACACTGACAGGCTGAGAGGCAATAGATCCATGTTGGGAAAGGCTTGAACAACGAGCAAGCATTGCCAACTACACCCGCCGACCGTCATGTCCGGCAACCGCCACACAGCACCGCCGCCTGCTGGATTGGTGGACGATACGATATTGTATTTCGATGCACCGAGACGGACTGTGCCTGGCATCCAGCAGGGTGGATCAAGACACAGGCGTGGCAAAGCTGCGCGCCGCTGCTGTGTTGGCGGTGAGCCCGGCGTCCTCAGCACGTCGAGCTGGCCGCACGTGTTTCAGATGGTGCCTGAGGCCAGCTTGCCAGAACCGCACTCATCCCGAGCTGATGGAGGTCCAGCAGCCCTGAGCAGTTTGTGCGCGGCACAGGCCTGCCTGTCACAGTGTGGGCTTGTCGCCCGCTGGCGGCCGAGCGGTGAGCAGTCCCAGAACGCCCTGCTGCGCGCTTCCGCTGCTTGCACCATGTGAAGAACATGCTAATTCTGGAGCTGCGGCCTTCAAGGGCCCCAGCTGTTGTCTGCAGCGCCCATGCATAGCCTCATGCACGGCAGCCAACGCAAGGAACCGCGGCCGGGAGGCGGTGCACACAGTCCGCAGCGCACCCCTGAGCAGCTGCAGCACCCAGCGCCAGCCGGAAGCAGCACATCAGGCCCGTGCCAGCCCATCCCGCAGCTGGTGAGGCCCGCTGGCACTGGCAGCCCCCTCCAGCTGTGCATCCAGAGGGCGCGAGCTGTTTGCTGCACTCGGCCGCCGCTGCCGCCACCTGGGGGGCCCGCACGGCCGTGCGCCCCGATGGCGCCGCCAGCAGCTTCCCCGACCCTCTCCAGCGTCTGTGCATCGTGACCGGCAACCGTCGCAGCGCGGCTTCCAGCTCCCGCAGCTCCTGCCGCCGCTGCCGCCGCCGCCGCCGCTCACACCGCCGCCTCTCGTCTGCCCTCCCCCCTGCTGCTGACCTGCGCTCCTAGCTTGCACCGCAGCAGCAGCCAGGCGCCATGCAGCCCGACGGCAGCCAGCACTGCATCCAGTTCTGGCGCACCGGCTCGTGCCAGTGGACGGGGCGCTGCCGCTTCCCCCACCAGTGCTACGTGTGCGGCAGCCCTACGCACGGCACCGCCCAGCACTCGATGATGGGCGGCGGCGGCGGCGGCCCTGCCGCCGGAGGCCCGCCGCCCCCGCACCACGGCTACGGCGGCCCGCCGCCGCCCCACCACGGCTATGGCGGCTACCCGCCAAGCGGCGGCTACGGCGACCACGGCGGGCACGGTGGCTACGGCGGCGGCTACGGTGGCGGGTGAGCAGTCGAGAAGCGGCTGTGAGCCGCCTGGAGGGTGATTTGGCACCGTCTGGGCTGGGTCACAAGCGCTGCTGCTGCTGCTTCTGCTGCTGCAGCTGCAGCTGCTGCTCTCGCCACACATGCCTGCTCACACCGGCTGCTCCCCTCCTCCCTGTCCCCAGCTACGGCGGCCCGCCCGGCGGCGGCTACGGGCGCGACCCCTACGGCCACTCGCCCGCAGTGCCCGGTGGCGTGGCTCCCCCCAGCGGTGCGCCCGCCGCCGGCGACTGGCAGTGCACCTCCTGCGGCTGGGGCAACTACCCGGAGCGCCAGTCGTGCCGCAAGTGCCACGCGCCGCGGCCCGCCCAGGCCAGCGCCGCCCTGGCCAGCGCCGGCGCGCTGATCAACGCCCCCGACGGCAAGCAGCACTGCATCCAGTTCTGGCGCACCGGCTCGTGCCAGTGGGTGGGGCGCTGCCGCTTCCCCCACCAGTGCTACATGTGCGGCTCTACGGAGCACGGCACCGGCCAGCACGCCAGCATGGCGGTCGCCACCTCGGGCGGCCCTGGTGGGGAGGGCCACGCCGCTGACGCTGGTGCCGGCGGCGCTGGCGCTGGCTCCTCCCCCTCCCCATATGCTGAGGCCGCAGCTGCCGGCCTGGCCGCCGGCGCAGCCGCCGCGGCAGGGCAGCAGGCAGCCGCCGGTGCAGAGGCCGATGCCGACCCTCTGGAGGCGGCTCAGGCGGCAGCCGCCGAGGCAGCGGCTGCTCCCGAGGCTCAGGACCCCCAGCCTGCTGCCGAGACTGAGGTTGCTGCCGCCCCCAACGGCGAGGCTGCGGCCGAGGAGCCGCGGGGCCGCAGCCCGGTGCGTGCCGCCGGCGAGCGCGACCGCAGCAGCAGCCCGGCAGAGAAGACTGGTGAGGAGAAGCCTGCCCGCAGCCGCAGCCGCAGCCCCGTCAAGCCCGCCGCGTAGGCAGCTGCATGCGGCTGCCATAGAGCGCGCCCAGGCTAGGCAGGCAGCCGCTGCCGCCCTGGCTGTGTGCCACGCCGCCTTGCGCCCGGGCCCAGCTGCTGCCGGCTGCTAGCTTGCGCTGCGCCGCAGCCCCGTGAACCTTCCAGGCCTCCACTGCTGCTGGCCGGCCGCGCGTCTGTTCTAATCTCTTTGCTCAACTCCCTGACTCCTCCATGGCTCCCAGAGCTGGTCTGTCGCTGTGTCCTTGCGTCGCTGTGCCCACACCTGTGCTCCCCTTTTCCGCGTTTTGTTGCAACAGCACCCCACCCGGGAGGCCCCCACCTGCCCCTCCACTCACTTTCCAACCACCGCCCTCACCCGGCAGCTCCCCGTGCTCTGCCCAATGGCTTGACCCTATTGTGTGACAGGATTGCAACAGTGGGAGCAAAGACAAAGGCGAGAGCATGCAATGCACGGCCGACAGGGAGAGGAGGTCAGTTTCATGCACCCTTCTGCCGCCGCCGGTCAAGCACAAACTCCAGCTGTCCTAGCGGTGTCACCCCTGCTGCGCTGCTGCTGCTGCTGCTGCTGTCTGTTGCGGGCAGGTCTGGCAGCACGGCCTCGCCCTGCCCCCAAAAGCCGCTGCGCTTGATCACCCGAATGTCTCCCTGGCAGGCGACCTGCGAAGCAGGGTGGCGAGGTCCTTTGGTGTGCTAGACCTTGTGCAGACATGGTGGCAGACAATCCCTGCAGCATTCCTGTTCTCTAGCAGCTGCGTGCAGGAATGTGACGTGGCTAGAGGCCCTGCCCGCCCACCTGGCAGGCCAGGCGCAGCCGCTGGTTGCCGGGCGGCGCGTGTGGCGGGAAGTGCAGGCGCAGCCGCTCAGCCGCCGTCCACTGCGGCGGCTCCACAGGCCCCTGCACCTCCACAGCGCAGGTGCCGCAGGTGCCCAACCCTCGGCAGTTGATCAGGGTCGCCCGCCCGTTGTGCGGCGTCACGCCGCCTTCCAGCATGGCGGTGCGCAGCGTCGCACCTCGCTCCGCCTGCAGCATGCCACATGAGGATGGCACACATGCTCTTAGCAGAGAGGTTTACTACACATTGCAGAAGCCGATCGGTCCCTTCTCGCGGCATCCTTGCCTGCACAGTCCTCCCCCTGTATTCGATGGCCACTAGTGGTAGTACTGCAGCCGACGTGCTGCCGGCGCTGGCGGCACCACCGGCGGCACTGGGCGGTGCGCCAGCCTCAGCCGTGCAGCGCTGCAGCCGCCGTCTCGGGCTGCATGTGGCGAGCCTTGTGAGATGATTCAAGGGTCTGGTGGCACGCAGCGCTTGCGCAGACGGGAGAGCGCCCATCCCTCTACCACACTGGGCGCTCGCAGGTGCTGCTGAACTGCTTGATCAGGAAGCGAGGGCGCAGCGAGGGAAATGCGCGGATTGGAGCGAGGCTGCCGGTTGTACAGGTCACGCCGCCGAGCGGCGCCGACGCCGCTGCCAGCGCTGCGGCAGGCCAGTCCGCCATGCCGCACATGTGTGCAGATCTGGAAACCGTGCTCAATTTCTCATGAACATGTCCTGCACTGCTTGGATTTCATTACGCGGCCTGGCTGCCGTCCCCGCAGCGTCATTCACCGTCATCGCCAGCCGGCCGCGCTGCACGGGCGCGTGGTCCCACGACGAGGGAGCAGTGTCAGGTAGAGTGCTGCAGAAAGAGCCATCATTGAGTACATGGAGCCACCCGGGCAGCCATGAAAGCATCAGAGCACCGACTCTGGCATGGGAGTGACATGCAAGCTGCTGCATCGGGCGGCGGCGGCAGCGGCGGCGGCAGCGGCAGCAGCAGCTGCGACATGCTTTCCCATCACGACAGCAGCCTTTTCGCGTTATCACAGCACACTCTTTGCAGTGCTGCACGTGTGCAATCGCCGAGAACGCCATACGAACGTGCAAGT
The DNA here is from genome assembly GCA_009928355.1 of Chlorella sp. CH2018. Taxonomy (NCBI): domain Eukaryota; kingdom Viridiplantae; phylum Chlorophyta; class Trebouxiophyceae; order Chlorellales; family Chlorellaceae; genus Chlorella; species Chlorella sp. CH2018. The sequence continues at coordinate 2,286 of VIYQ01002821.1, read as the reverse complement.
CTGCAAACCGCCAAGGCGCGCGCTTTCTGCTGCACCGCCGCGCCTCAAACCGCCTCGCAGTGCAACAGCTGCGGCTTGCAGTGCCCGGCGCCGCCTTGGACCCACGCCCGCTCCCATAGTGCACCCTTCGCCGCCGCCGTCGCCGTCGCCGCCGCCGCCGTCAGTCGGCGCAAAGCACCCCCCACCATGCCTCAGGTAAGCGGCCTTTGTGTCGCGCTGCCATTGCTGCAGGCATTGCCTGCTGATCTGTCCAGTATTTCATTGGCACGCCTGCTTCCGCCCTCCCCTCCTCCGACAGGTTCAGATCCTGCTGCCCGCAGCAGTGCTGCTGCTGCTCGCTGCCAGCGAGGCAGCTGCGGCGTCGCCTCTGCCACCCAGGGATCTGCTGCCCTATGCCGCTGCCCGCGGCCATGCAGCCCTTGTCAAGGAGCTGCTGAGCGAGGGCGTGCCTGCAGACACGCCCGACAGTAGTGGCACCACCCCGCTGCAGCACGCAGCGGCAGCGGGGCATGCAGCCGTGGCGGCATCCCTGCTGGACCACGGTGCTGCGCCCGACCGGCAGGACGCCATCGGCCGGACCGCCCTCCACCACGCTTTTGCTCACAAGCAGTACCACGTCGCCAGGCTGCTGCTGCAGCGCGGCGCCAGCTCCAGCCTGCCTGTGCCCGGCACAAATCACACCCTGCTGGGGCAGGCAGCTGCCGCCGGCGACACAGCCGCAATGCACACGCTGCTCAGCGGCGGTGCCACAGTCGCAACACTGTCCCGCACCTGGCCTCCGCTCAGCCACGCCGCAGCCGATGGCCACCTCGCCGCAGCCAAAATCTTGCTGGACAGCGGTGCGCCAGTGGATCAGCGCAGCCGGTCGAACACAACTGCACTGATTGCGGCAGCATCCTACGGCCGCACAGATGTTGTGCGCCTGCTGCTCAGCCGTGGAGCTGCCGTGGACGCGCAGACCGCTGCTGACCGGACTGCACTGATGGCGGCAGCTGAGCAAGGCCATGCAGCTGCAGTGCGCCTGCTGCTCGCCTGCAACGCCCGCACCGGCCTGGCGAATGTGCAGGGCAACACCGCCCAGCAGCTGACTGCACCCAACTCCACAGCGCTGGCGCTGCTGCAGCGCCCAACAGCCATTTGCGAGGGCGCCACTGTGCGGCAGCTGGCAGAACTGGCCCTCCTTGCACTGCGCCGTCAGCGGGTGGGCACTTCGGGGTCTTGATGCTGGATGCTGGCCTGCAGTGTGCTTGCTGGCTCAACGGTTGAGCCACATTGGCAGCAACTCCGTTGCAGTGGGGCCCACTCCCGCCAACACGTGACGCGCCCCACTTTCCTGCAGGCGCTCAAGCAGCTGGACCCATCCATGACTGCCCCAGCCAAGCTGTTGGGGCTCAGCTGCGTTGAGACCCGCCTGCGCACCTGGATGCTCATACTGCGCTGGCATGCCTGCGTCACCTGCACCGGCTTCCTGATCCTGGTGCGTGGATTGGGGGATAGTTGGCTGGGTCGATGCATCATGTGAATGCATGCTGGCAGTGCCGTTTGCGACATTCCATGTGCTCCGCGCCCATTTCCCATGCATGCGCAGGTGGCAGTCAGAAGCGCAGCAAAGGCTTCCATGCGCCTGTTTGGGCGTTGGCGCGATCTCCATGTGCAACTGGCACAGCTGAAGACCGACAACACAGAGCTGCATGCGAAAGTTGAGCAGCTCAATGCGCGGGCGGCCCAGCCAGCAGCGGCTGCAGACCGCAGCGAGGACTGCCCAATCTGTTGTGCAGCTGAGGCGACCATTGTGTTCCGCCCCTGCAAGCACCTGGCCATGTGCGCCATGTGCGCTGAGCGTTCCAGGCCACAGCGCTGCCCTGTGTGCCGCACACGGGCTTCACGGCTGTCAAGCATCTATCGCCCCTGAGATGTGGGCCACTCTTTGGCGCTATCGCGTGTTGCTTTGAGATTGATTAGTTGCGTCACAACGACTGCTGCTAGCTAACAGAAAGCAGGCTGTGACTGCAGATTGGATGCAAGCCACTGCTAGGTGACATCAAGGGGCAGGCCACCCGCCACTGCTGCCGCTCCCGCTGCTCAAGAGGCGCAGGTGATGCACCGAGCCGCGGATGCTGCAGCCAGCGCGGCGCTGCTGCTCAGGGGCCCGCGGAGGATGCATCGCGCTGCGCCTCACGCAGGATGACTGCCACTGACGAGGGCGGCACCGCGCCCATCTCCGTCACCACCACCGACACCACATCTGCGGGGGAAGGGGAGGGCAGGGTGGGGGTGAGTGAGTGA
>VIYQ01002819.1:0-15530 GCA_009928355.1 Chlorella sp. CH2018 | reverse complement strand
GGGGCGGCGGGGCGGGCGTGAGCACGCGGGGCGCCAAACTTGAAGACTTGAACCCCCCGCGGCCCCCGGCGGCCGCCCTCACCCGCGCCGCCGGTGACCAGGATGGATCGGGGCTGGTAGGTGCCCTCCACGGGCGGCTGGGCCACCGTCATCGCTGCGCTGCCGAGTTTCAGGTGTGGTTGGGAAGGAGGGCGCGGCGCTGGCGCAGCCGAACCGCTGATGGATGCGGGAGAAGGCGGGGGGAGTGGAGGGCAGGAGAATTTGCAGCTGGGAGGGATCTGCTTTGAGCTGTCGTCATGTGCTGTGGCGACGTGGCGGCCCATGCAAGGTCGACAGCAGCTGCCTGTCACACTTTGATTTCAACAAGCAAGATGCCTTGATTTGTCAGTGCCCAGCCCAAGTGACCTGAGGGCCCAGCCGTATGCACAGTGCGGAGCACACAGCCTGAACCAAACTCGGACGCATGGCACATGATCGTGCGCAGGGCCGTTCAGGACGTCGCCCCAATCTCGAGTACCGCCGCATGCTGCAGCACAGCGGTGGCCGCGGTCTGCTTGCAACCACCCCGAGCCCGACGCCACTGCGTGAGCCAGTCACGGCCGTGTAGAGCCAGGGGGCCTGCGGCGCCCGGCGCACGAGGGTGCCGAGCGGCGCATGAGGGCACCGCACCAACCGAACGGCACGAGCAGCGGTGGCTGAGCCGCCCACCCGTCCCATCGGCCGGGATCTGTGTTTCCCCGGCACAACTGATCGCCATGACGATCTTGCCAAGGCCTGAAGCACCCAGTGCCAAGTGCAAGGCGCCACAGGTGGCGCCTTGCATGGGCGGGCTGGCAGGCGCCATCGCTCCCCACACAGCCCGCATTGCGATCTGCACGTGTTGCACTTATTCCCAGGCGCCAGGCGCAGCGCCGCAGAGCAGTCGGCAGCAGAGGCGCCGGGCAGCAGGATGAGCGCGGAGGAGCAGCAGCAGAATGGGGAGCAGATCGAGGGGCAGCAGCCCGCCGACGGCGAGCAGGTGCGGCGCCGCACCCACATGTCGAGCAGCACTGCACCTGCACGGCTTGCTCTTGCCCACCGCCCCAATAGCTCGAATTGCCCGTGTGTGGCTAGCATGGATCCCCCCGCCGATGGCCGCCCCACCTCTGCCGCTGCCGCCGCCGCCGCCTGCTGCCGCCGCCGCTGCCCCATCCCACCTCTTGCTGCACCTGCCCGCCCACCAGGTGGTGACGCCCTGGGACGTGACCGGCGGCGCCGATGGCAAGATTGACTACAACAAACTTGTGGAGCAGGTGGGGTGCATGCTGCAGCTGGTGCTTCCGCCCTCGTCACCGTTTGGCTGCAATGCTGTGCATTCGCAAAGCCCACGTTGCAAGTGCCCGTGCACCGCTACCCCTCCAATCCGCCTCTGACGGTGCAGCCACTGCTTTGCCCTCTCTGCCCGACCGCAGTTTGGCTGCCAGACGATAGACGCGGAGCTGGTGGCACGGATAGAGCGGCTGACGGGGTGCCCCGCACACCCCTTCCTCAAGCGCGGCGTCTTCTTCGCGCACCGGTGCGTGCATTGCATGGGCAGCTGAGGGAGAGAAGCAATGTGGCTGGCATGTGCCCTGGCGCCACAGGCGGCTGCGTTGGCAGCGTGTGGCGATGGCACCATTATTGACCCTCTTTGACCGGCAGTTGCCCCCACTACTGCCTGCCTGCCTGCCTTGCCATGGCTCTCACCGGCCTCGCTGGATGCTTGCTTCCTGTGCTGCAGCGACCTCAAGGAGCTGCTGGATGCATATGAGCGGGGGGAGCCCTTCTACCTGTACACCGGCCGGGTGAGGGGTGCAGCACACACAGCTGGCAGGCCACGCTGTGGCTTGCTGTGCCTTGCATGCTCCGCTGCACGTTTTTGGCATGACTGTGGCAGCCTGCTGGCTGCAGTAGGCACGCAGCTGCTGCCTCTCATCACACCTCCTTCCAACAATACGTCTGCCTGCTGTGCAGGGCCCCTCCAGCGAGGCGCTGCACCTGGGCCACCTGGTGCCCTTCATGTTCACAAAGTGGCTGCAGGTGCGTGGCGGCTGTGGCTGTGCCGCTCTGCCCGTGCTGCTGCTGGCATGTGAATCCCTGCTGCTGCTGCAGCTGCTGCTGCCACTGCCGCTGCCGCCGCCATCGCCGGCGCTGCTGCTGCAGCTGACGATGGTGACGTATGTGTTGGCACTGAAGCCTCGCTCTGCCTGGGTGCGGTGTGCAGGACGCGTTCAAGGTGCCGCTGGTCATCCAGCTGACGGATGACGAGAAGTTCCTGTGGCGGTGAGCCTGGCACCTCACTGGTCCACTTCTTCATGTGCAGTGTGTCAACCTGCCTGCCACTAAGAACAATCTGCCACTAAACAAACAATCAGGCTGCTAACCTGCTGCTCTCGTATGTGGCATTCCCTGGCTGTCCTACGCTGCCCACACACTCATGCGCCTTTGTGCATCCTGCACCACCCGCAGCGGGCTGTCGGTTGAGGAGTCGCGGCGGCTGGCTCGGGAGAATGCCAAGGTGTGCTGGCACTGCTGCACCGCAGCGATGCATCCCAGCTGCGAATGCACTTGCCGCGCTGCAGCGGCACCGTTGAAGCTGCCTCCCGCTCACCTGACGCTCACATCTCTGCTGCCACGCACACACCATTGATGCAGGACATCATTGCTTGTGGGTTTGACGTGCGCCGCACCTTCATCTTCTCCGACTTTGAGTACGTGGGCGGCGCCTTCTACCGCAACATCGCACGCATCCAGCGGTGAGCGCGGCAGCCCATGTTTTGTGTGTTGGGCCATGCTGTCATGCCAACCGCTGTGTGTGCCATGCAGGAGGCCCTGCTTGACCGTAGTGGGCTGACCAGTTGGCCAAGTGTGCATGGCAGTGTCAAGCAGCCCCTCATCCCATTGTGGGCCAGCTCAACTTCACCTGCTCTCACCCTGCCTTCGGCCAGCTCAACTCCGCCTGTTCCCACCCTGCCTTCGGCCAGCTCAACTCCACCCCTTCCTGCCCTCCCTGCCCTTCCTGGCCGCAGGTGCGTGACGATGAACCAGGTGCGCGGCATCTTTGGCTTCACCATGGAGGACAACATCGGCAAGATTGCGTTCCCGGCAGTGCAGGCAAGCCACGATGGTGGAGAGATGAACCAGAAGTGGTGGCTGGGCGGGGAGCAGATGGCATGACGACATACACGAAGGAGGGCAGGAGGGTGTTGCCCTGCTGTGGCCGTCACTTGTGCAAAGTGGCACGGAAAGCGTGCCTATGTTAATTGTGTGCGTGCCGCTGGCTGCCCCTGCCTGCAGGCAGCCCCCGCCTTCCCAGACAGCTTCCCGCACATGTTTGGGGAGCGCAAGGACGTGCGGTGAGCATGCAGGCCGGGCTGGGTTGGGTTGGAGGAACACTAGACGAGTGCAGCCCTTGGGCCAAACCACCACGTTCGGGGGCAAGTTGGGCCCTGTCCGCACCCTGTCCGCCCAGCACACGCCCTCTCCTGCCCGCCCCTCCCCCGCAGCTGCCTCATCCCCTGCGCCATTGACCAGGACCCCTACTTCCGCATGACGCGCGATGCCGCGCCGCGCCTGGGCCACCTTAAGACCGCGCTCATAGAGTCGCGCTTCTTCCCGGCGCTGCAGGTGGGTGGTTGCGTGCTAGTGGGGTGCGGATGCAGCTGTGATGGGGGGCCGGGGCCTTCAGTGCTGGAGTCTGCAGCTGGAAACAGACAGCTGGTGATTGCGCATACGCTTCTGCGCGCTGGTGCGATAAAACTAATGCTCGTCGTCCTGGCACACCCTGTGACTGCAGGGCGAGAGCGGCAAGATGAGCGCCAGCGATGAGAACAGCGCCATCTTTGTGAGGTGAGCATTGGAGGAGGCTGGCTCCCAAACATTGCTGCTCCCACCGCCCTGCAGCACGCGGTATGTCGCTGTGGCCGTGTGGCGATGCCCATACAGCGACTTTACGGCCTTGATTCCTGCCTGCTCTTCATCCCCTGCCTGCAGCGATACACCCAAGCAGATCAAGAACAAGGTGAACAAGCACGCGTTCAGCGGCGGCGGCGCGACGGCAGAGGAGCAGCGGGAAAAGGGTGAGGCGGGGCAGCTCAAGGGAAGCGCGGGTTGTGGCAGGGATGGGATGCCACCCTTCGTATCTCAATGCAGGCCCTGCTGGCGCACTTCCTGGTTACTTTTTGCCACCCAAGCTTGGGCTCGCTGCCTGCCACCCACCCTCTCATGAATGTTTTCCTCGGCTCATCTGTGCCCTTTCCCCTCTCTGCTCAGGCGCCAACCTGGATGTGGACGTGCCCTGGAAGTGGCTCAACTTCTTCATGGAGGACGATGCCAAGCTGGAGCAGGTGAAAAACAAGATCTGGCAGGTGGTGCTTTGTCCACATGCTGACGCCGCGGGCTGTCGAGCAGACACCATTTGAATGGCGGCAGTGTCAAGCTGGTGGTGCGGGAAACGGGCTGTCACGGCTGCCGGCCTGGGCCTAGGCTGCCTGTCCTGCGTTGCGTTGCTCTCTCCACTGCATTGCGTTGCCCTCCCCACTCCGCCTGTGGCTCCCCTGTCCACCTGCCCGCTTCCACCCGCCCGCCCCATCCCCCTCAGATTGGGCGCGACTACGCCAGCGGCCGCATGCTGACGGGAGAGATCAAGGCAGAGCTGATTGCGGTGCTCACAGGTGCGACCACAGCTGGATTTCGCTGCGTCTGCGCGCCGGGCCGGCTGGTCCCCGCACTCTCCCTTGTGCGCATGCTTTGGCTCCTTTGCATGCTTGCACCGGCGTGGCGTTGCCGTCCATGCCCCGCCAGCCTCCCCAGCTGCCAACTTGCTGCTCCGCTCGTTGGATTTGTTGCCTCAGAGATGGTGGAGCGGCACAAGCGGGCGCGTGAGCTGGTCAGCGACGATGTGGTGGATGCCTTCATGACTGTGCGGCCCATGACCGACCTGTACGGCTGATTGGCTTGACAACAGGTGCATACCGCTCGCAGCTGTGCGGAGCCGAGTTGGTTGGCTGGCTTCGTTCGGCACCCGCCCCCTGGAACACACCACTTGCATTTGATACTCTTCAGCACTGTGAGATTGAGGCATAACAAGGCAGTGCAGGACATGCACCGAGGGCAGTGCGTGCAGGCATGCAACACTGGCAGATTAATGCCCGGGCCTCTCGCCGTGCAAATGCAAGTGCTGTGCCACGTTGTGCCGCCCGCAACGCCCCACTTCAGCTGGGCAGGCCCATGGCCGCCGCCAGCGAGGGTGCGTGCTGCACGTTTGGGCCCGCCAGCCCTGCACCGCTGCCGCTGGGCACTGCTGCCGCCTGGTGTGCCAGCTGGGGTGGGCCCACCAGCACCAGCTGCTTCACAAAGCGCTGCAGGTCAGATACCTGCAGGGTGGCAGGAGTGACAGGTGCGATTCAGCTCTGCAGCGCAGGTGCAGCTGAAGCGTACGCAATGCAACTGCCACCATGGCAGCAGGTGACACACTGTCCCTCCAATGTCCGCAGCAAGGGTGTTGCCATGCACACACCGACTTGCAAAACCCAACTGTGCAGTCAGCATGGCTCACCGTCTGTGGGTGGCCATCGATATGCAGCTCCGGCTCCAGCTGCCGCACAATGGAGACCTTGCCCAGCAGCGTGCCGCAGAACAGCAGCCTGCGGAATGGGCAGGCAAAAGGCGGGTGGGGTGGAAGTGCTGTGCGAGGGGCTGGCTGACCACCGGCGGCAATCTGGTCAGGTCAGGCAGGCAGGTGCTCAGGCAAGTGCTCATGTTGCATGTGCAGCAGCCCGATACGCAATGCAAGCTGCTGCTCGCACCTGTGTGGCGGCACCTGGCCCGGCCCGCTGCCGGTGATGCCTGCATGCTCCAGGGCACCCCGCACCAGCGCCTCGCCAATGTCGTCGCTGACATGGCACATGAGGTAGCAGTCGGCGCGCCCCACAATCTGCCGCACCAGCTCTGCAGCCGAGGGTAATGGGGGCACACCGGTCTCCGCCACACAGCGCACTGGAGCAGGCGGGGTGCGACAAGCCACCACAGCGCAGTGGAACAGGCAGGGCGTGACACGCCACCACAGCGCAGGGGAACAGGCCAGCCGCAACAATCGAGGACCCACGCCCTGCCTGCCACGCCCACCTGCCGCCTCCTGCCGCACGCTGGCGCTCTCATCCAGCTCCTCTGCACCCTTCTCTTCCAGCAGCACTCCTGGGACTGACAGCGTGACACGCCGCACGCCGGCTAGCCGCCGAGCCACCGCGGCGGCAGGCGTGGCGGCCGCTGCATGCTGCGCTGCTGCTGCTGCCGTGCCGCCGTGGGCGCCTGCTGCTGCCGCCGCCGCCGCTGAGGTGGAGGGCTGGCTGGGGTCGAGCGGCTGCTCGTCCCGCTTGCGCCCTGGTGGGAGGCGACGAGACAGGCAGGCGGTGACCACATGGACAGCAAATGGAATGTGCACACAAACAGCGGCGTAGTTGCGGCGGCGCCGCCGTATCGGCGGCGGGGCGGGGGCGTTCCCAGCCGCATCCTCATGTGACAGACCCTGCACACTCACGCGCTCCACCGCGCAGCTGCCAGAGGGCGTAGACCACCGCCAGGCCGAGCACGCCAGTGAAGGCGAGGCTGGGCCCGCTGGCGTCCTGCGGCGCATTGCGTTTCAGGGGCGGCGGCCTGTCAGCGCCGCCGCCCAAGGGCTGGAACGAGGCCACTCGGCCCTGCCGGCGCGCACCCGAAACAGGGAGGCCAGGATGGTCAGCAGTGCGCGCCACATTCGTCTGATCACCTCCAAAAGCGCCATCGAGATTTGGATCAACAGCCGGCGCGGCGCCAAGAGCAGGGACATGCAAGGGAGCTGTGCTCGCGTTGCATCAGGCCTGCCGCCAGCACTGCCACCCGCGATCTGCGCATCGATCGTGCATCGGCACAAGCACGATGCCTGCCTAGCAGCGCCCAGCCCCGAGTTGCAGCGCTTGACAGCTCCTATGCTCAGCCGGGCGGAGCTGGCGGCCGCTGGGCGGCGCAAGGTTGGTGGCGCCGCAATCCCAGCCGCCTGACCGTCGCACCAGAGGCTGCAGGCTGAAAACGCGCCCACCGCTCTCCCTCCCTGCGCCCTTTGCGCACCTCCTGCCGCAGCTCGAGGAGTTCAGGAAGCAGAAGGCCGCTGGAAAGGCAGGCGCCACCGCCCCAGGGGCCCCGCAGCAGCGGGCGCCGCCGCCGCTGCCGCCAGCCCACGAGCGGGCGCCGTCCGCCGGCGGCGCCAGCGGCAGCACCAGCGCAGCGGCGAACGGCAGCGTGCTGCCGCACGAAGAGCCCACGGCAGCGTGGCGGGACAGCCCTGCAGCAAGTGTCGGGCCATCTGCCCCTGCAGCGCTGCCCGTGCCGGCGGCGGCAGCGGTTGGGCAACCGACGGCGGCGCCTGCGGCAGGTGGGCAGGACGGGGCGGCAGGCAGCGGCAGCGCTGCCCCGGACTTGCTGGCAGGCTATCAACGCCGCCTGCCGCCGCCCATGCCCACGTACACCTGGCAGCCGCCCCAGCGCAGCGCCGGCACGCACGAGGCAGCTGCGGAAGAGCAGCAGGCCGCACAGGCTGCAACTGCAGCACGGCCACCCCTGCCGCCCAGTGAGCAGCGGGGGGAGCATGCAGCCACGACAGACAGCGCACTGACACAGGCAGGCACACGCAGCCGCACTGATGCGGCGCCCGCGCCCGGCAGTGGCGGCGAGGCAGCGAGCGGCCGGGGAGGGTTTGGCGGCAGCGGCCGTGCCGGCCTGTTTGGCTCATTTGGCTCGCTGTTTGGTTCCCCAGCAGCAGCGCTAGCCCCGCAGCCGGAGCCAGATGGTGCCATGAGCACAGCAGCACCAATAGCAGCACCAGTAGCACCAGCGGAGCGTACGAGCAGCAGCCTGCCTGAGGAAGGCACTGATGGCCAGGGCAGCCTGGGTGGCAGGCCGAGCTGGCTGCAGCCAGCTGCTGCCGTTGGTGCAGCAGACGCTGCGCCGTCCTGGCAGCAGCAGCAGCAGCAGCAGCGGCATGATGTTGCGGCACCTGCAGCCGCAGCGGCAGCCAGCAGTTGGGCCTCCGGCTATGCGGCACTGTCGGACACGTATGCCTCGCCAAGCAAGGAGCCTGCAGCAGTAGCGGGTGCGGCACCACTGCCTCCTGCCGCAGCAGCGCAGCGCCTGTTTGATGGCAGCGCAAGTGATGCCGCATCTGCAGCCCCAGAGGCAGCAGGCGTCGCAGCAAATGGCATGGCGGCACACCTGAGCACTAGCAGCAGCCTGGCCGCTTCACTTGCTCCCGCAGCAGCTGGTGCTGAGCCGACTGGCGCCCTATACCCACATGGTGCAGCGGAGGGCTTGGCGCCGGCAGCTGCAGCGGGCGGCAGCGTGAGCAGTGCGGGGGCTGGCGGCGTGGTAGGCGTGAGCCCAGCCCACTCCCGCCAGGCGAGCGACGCCTCGGCAGTCTCGTCCCTGCTGGCCCCCTCTTCACTGGCCAGCGGCGGCGCTGGGGCAGCAGCACCAGCAGCTGCAGCAGTGGGCAGCCGCCTTGCTGGCGGCTTGCCAACCAGCGGCAGCGTGGGCAAGTTTGGGGCGCCGCAATCCAGGTGCGGCAAGCACAGAGCCAGTTGCGCCCTCTGTGCACTCTCATCCGGCAGTGCAGCATGTGGAGGCCAAAGCATCTGCCCCAATATGCAGCACTCGATGGCAATGTGCTCACCATGCCTTCCTGCTGCCATTGAGAAATCAAGGTGAGAAATTCGTGTGTGCCATGTTGCGTGCAGGGCCCAGGAGTTCAAGGCGCTGCAGCAGCACATTGACGACCTGACGGAGGAGAAGTTCATGCTGCAGGTGGGCTGGCTGCCTGGAGGGCCTTGGGTTCATGTGTGGGTAGTTTGGGGACGCGCACACGCGCTGCAAGAGCGGTGGAGCGGGTTCAACGCTATCTTTCGAGCTGACGGGACGTGACGCTGCAACACGCCCCGTGCCAATGGCCGCGCATGTTTGTGTGTGCAGAGGGGCATGGAGCAGCAGGCCAAGCTGGCTGAGAGCCTGCTGGAGGAGAACGAGGCCATGGCGCGGCGGCACAACGAGCAGGTAAAAGGAAGCTTCGCTCAGCGATGAACACATCTGCTTTCCGGCCCACCTGAGGCTGCCCAGTATGGCTGCAAGCCGTGCCGGGTGTCCAGCGCCAGTCTTTGCAAGCCGTGCCGCTGTTGGTACTTGCGCGGTGTGCGTGCAAACCGAGAGCTTTCAACAAGGTGCCTGCTCAACTGTTCTGCCCATGCAGGCTGCCGAGGTGGAGCAGCTGCAGCACCAAGTTCGGGAGCTGCAGCAGATGCTGGCCTCCCAGGTCCGTGTGGATACCTTGTGTAAACCGTGCCCCTGCATTTGCAGCAAGGGCGATTTGGGTGCGCAGAGAAGCTGCAGCCATCTGCTGCGCGCCATCTCATGGGCTGCCGCACAACCATCACCAGGCTCTGCTCATCGTCGCCATTTTGCTGCAGGCGGCGGCCGTGGATGCTGCCAACGCGGAGCGTGATGCCTACAAGCTGTCTGCCCAGGAGCTGCAGGAGCGGTCAAAGGTGCGCCGCTGGGCTGTGCGCCGCTGAGGTTGCACCAGTGTTGCCCTGAGGTTCTTCGGCACGCGGCTTTGGCATGCCTTTCCTGCTGGCCGGCACCCATTGCCATGATGTATTTTGCTTCCGTTACCGGCCTGCGCTGCCCACAACTTCTGCCCGCCCCCGTTCTGTTGTTCTGCAGGCGCTGGCTGCGGAGGTGGTTGCCCTGGAGGAGCAGGTGCTGCAGCTGAAGAGCAGCCACCTGAAGGACCGCAGCCAGGCCAGCGGTGCCAGCGAGGTGGCGCGCGCCATGCAGGTGCGGACCAGGGCAAGGTACCGCAGGGAAGTGTGTGCGCATGCACTGCGCATTGGTTTCGGGCTGTTGCAGAAACTGCTGGGGTTACTTCTGGAGCGGCTGCGTGCCTGCTGCAGCGCATCCCGGCTGAAGGTAGTCGGCAAGTGCTGCCGCCGCCGCTGCTGCTGCTGCACTCTTCACTGCAAACCAGGCTTGCATGCTTACCGCCCCCTCTCCTCAACTCCACCTCAAGCAGGCCCAGCTGGAGGCGGTGAGCAAGGAGCGGGGCGCACTGCTGGACGAGGTTCACCGGCTGCGGGAAGAGAGCGCAGAGGCGCGCCACACCATCAAGCGCCTGCAGCAGCAGCAGGCGGCTGCGGCGGCCTCGGCTGCGGCCGTCGCGGCGCAGCAGACGCAGGCGCAGCAGGCGGCAGGGCGGCAGGGCGAGGTGGCAGATATCAAGCAGCAGGAGCCTGCCGGTGTGCAGCAGGAGCAGCAGGGGGCTGCTGAGGCTGGAGCACAGGACGCAGCAGCAGAGCAGGGGGCGGAGCAGGAGCGGCAGCGGTGGAGGCAGGAGCATGCAGCTGAGGTGGCAAGGCTGGAGGCTGAGCTGTCGCTGGCACACCGCCAGAACGCCGAGCTGCAACAGCAGCTGGCGCATGCACAGGCGCAGCCTGGTGCAGCAGCCGGCGCAATGGCAGCTGGTGGCCAGCAGCAGCTAGGCGCTTCACCTGCCGCCTCAGCTGCCGCCACGCCCACTGCGGCAGCAGCGGCAGCGGGCCCTGCCATCTCGGCTTTCATCAGCCAGAGTGCGCTGCGAGAAGCTGCCCAGCATGACCAGCAGCCGGCGGGCGCTCAGCAGGGGCAGCAGGCGGGGAGCCTGCCACCGGAGCTGGCTGCACTGCTGCCCGCCGCGCTCTACTCGCTGCCCGCTGGTGGCCCCTCTGACGTGGCAAGCGGCGAGGCTGCGCTGCAGCTGACCACCAGCATCTACTTGCTGCTGGATGCCTTGGAAGAGGACAAGCGGCAGATGGTCGCAGCCCTGAACGCCAAGCAGGTGGGAGGCATCGGGGACGGTGTGCTGGGCAGGTGGCAAGCCATGGGGCCGCAGCCAACTGTGCGCCTCACAAGCTGGCAGGCTAGGCGGGGGCTACATGTCTGGTCTGAGACCAACCAACCCTGCTTGGCTGCTGCCCTGCTGTTTGTAGGAGGAGGTGGAGCGCGAGCTGCGGGTACGGCAAGCGCTGGAGCAGAAGCTTGCGGCGCAGCAGCGGCGGCTGGAGCTGGCGCAGCAGCAGCAGCAGGCAAATGGCAGCGGTGGCGACAGCAGCGGTGGTTGATTTCTGCCGCATCCGTTGGAGCTTGATTTGGCACAGATTTTTGCCAGTTTGTCGAACCTGTGAGCCAGGCCTGTTGGCGAACCCAAAGAAACATGCCCGGGTTGACAGTGGAACGGTCATGATTATTCATTCGGCACAGCCTTGCAGTCTTGGTACTTGACATGCAGTGTGGCCCGCCAGGGGTGCACAGCTGTAGAAATGCGATGCAGTGACCTTGCATGGCTGAGCGGCGGCATGCGTGCGCAGGCGGGAGTGCAGCACCCAGCTTGGCACCCCGCGGCTGAATTTCGCACAGTTGCAAGCGTGCTGAGAATCGGCACTCCAGCGACGTCCGCCCTGTCCACCGGCTCTTGTCGAGGGCACTGAGCTCGTTGCGGCGCCATCAAGGACACTGGACAAGCGATCGAAGGCTGGCTGTGCAACAGCTGGCGATGGCTTGAGCCCTAGTGCCATCGGCACAGCATGGCCGCACAGGCGGCAACGGCTGCGGCCGCACCCCGCCCCTCGCCGCTGAGCTTCGCCCTCACCCCGACCACTCGGCTGGTGCTGCACAAGGGCAGCATAGTCAGCTTCAAGGGGGATGCTATCGTCGTCCCAGCAAATGAGATGCTGGTATGCAACTGGGGAGCAAGCAACGCCATCCTCAGGGCTGCCGGCCACGAGCTGCTTGAAGCGATCGCAAAGGTTCGGAGCATGTGTTCCGACCCTGAGCATTGCGCTCCTCATCTGTGACACTTGGATAGACCACATGCGTCCTTATGCTTTATTACCTTGCCACCGCAGCTGCCGCTCCGGCGCCAGAGTGCAAATGGCGGAGACGGCCCCACGGTCAAGTGCCCCACCGGCAGTGCAGTGCTGACGTCTGCGGGCCGGCTGCCGGTCCGCCATGCCGTGCACGCCGTGGGCCCTGTCTACACTGTTCCCCAGGACTCAGAGCCACTGCTGGCAAGCGCGTACCGCTCTGCCCTGGCGCTGGCTAACGAGCACAAGGCCACCAGCATTGCATTTCCGGCCCTCAGCTGCGGGCTGCGGGGCTACCCTCCTGGAGATGCTGCCCAGGCAAGCGAGCTTGGATAGCCGCATTTGACTTTGCCTTGGGAAAGCGCTGTGCGCCTACCCTGAAAGCTGGATCAGGATGAGCTCTGCATTGGGGACCACCCCTGACCACGTGTGTCTCACGGGCGCCTCCACCCCATGTGTGCAGGTCGCGCTGCGTGTGTGCCAAGCGGAGGCCGGCAGGCTGCAGTCCATCCATTTTTACTTGATGCGGGACGAAGACCTGGCGGCTTGGCTGGAGTGCTCCGGGGCGATGTTCCAGCCCCTGCCACCGACACCCACGCCGCAGGTGGGGGCTCCCACGCTGGCTATGGTGCACCGGGTTGGCTCATGCACAGTTCGTTTGGGTTCGCCCCGCACTTGCTCTGGCTAACCAGTTTGCTGCAGAATCTGCAGTGCACCATTGTTACAGCAGCCACAGCGCAGCCTGTCCCCCCCCGCCTTGCCTGCAGTCCTCGCCAGGGCTGAGCCAGCTGATGCAAGCAGCCCAGGCGGGCAGAGAGGAGGAGGTGCTTGACCTGCTGCTGTCGCTGGTAGCCTCACTGGGCCAGGGCCGGACAGATGCGGCTCCCAATGGCGGCCAGCATGCACAGGCCGCAGCAGGCGGCCACTTGCAGCAGCAGGCAGCTGGTGGCGGTGAAGATGAGGGTGCGCCCCGCAGCCTAGAAACGGTGGACAGGGCCGCGCGCAGCAGCCTGCTTGATGCGGGTGGCGAGCAGCAGCAGCTGCAGCAGGCATCCAGCGGCAGCAGCAGCACTGGTGGCAGTGCGGGCGGTTTTGCCGCGGTGGACGTGCGGCGGTGGACGTTTGACTACAGCACGTTTCGCAAGCTGCGCCGCCTAGGTGCTGGCAGCTTTGGCGAGGCAAGTGTGCATGTGCATGCAGCTCATCATTTCGTGCTTTAGCTTGCCCCTCAGCTCATCATTTTCGTGCTTTAGGCTTGCCCTTCCTGCCACCACCATATGTGCCGCAGCCCACCTTCATGCGCAGCCCTCCCTCCGCTTCCGCAGGTGTGGCTGGCAGACTACAAAGGCACGGCCTTTGCTGTCAAGGAGCTGTTTCTGGGCGGCCGCGAGCGTGGCGCAGCAGCTGAGCAGCAGCCGGCGCTGCAGCTGAGTGCTGCCGAGCTGCGGGCGTTTCAGCGGGAAGCGGAGCTGGTGGCAGATGTGCACCACCCCCATGTGCTGGCCTTCATGGGCGTCTGCCTGGATCCGCCATGCCTGGTCACGGGTGCGCGTGCGGTGCATGGCTGGCCTGCCTGCTGCTCCGCGGCCGTTGGTGAGGGGCGTTTGCGGGGGCAGCTATGCATGGCTGGTGTACAGTAGCGGCACACTCCACAGGTTGGAACTGCTGTGTGGATGCAAACCCATGTAGTTGCTCTGACTTTTCTTGCTCTCCCTCTTCAAGTTCGTGCAGAATACTGTGCGCAAGGCTCGCTTTATGATGCTCTTAAGCAGGCTGCAAACGGTGGAGCCATTTACGAGCAGCTGACCTGGACCCGCCGCCTGTCGCTCGTGAGCCGGGACTGCACGCCTGCTCATGCCCAGCTGTGGAGCTGCGGCTGGCCACCCACCTTGCCGAGCAGGTTTACTCACTTTGTTTGCCCAGCTGGCCTAGCACTGCACACTGCCTGCAGCGCGCCCTCCCTTTTGTGCCCTGCACCGCAGCTGTGGGGCACAGCCAAGGGCATGGCGGCACTGCATGGCCACTCCCCGCCCATCATCCATCGCGATCTGCGCTCCCCAAACATCCTGATCAGCACGCCTTGGGTGGCCAAGGTGAGCTAGCTGCCCTCATGCCTGCTGGAGTGCGCCGCGCGCGGTGCACAGCTGCACAACCGGCAGCAGCCGCTGCCCACATTGGGATCACGGTTCCCTGCTGACAGGTTGGAGACCTCAATCTTTCGCGCTATGCCGATGACAGTGCGGCAGCACGTACCCAACCATCGGTGGCACCAGCCCGCAATCCGCGCTGGCTGGCACCTGAGGCCTTGCACAGGTGGGCAGCTAGTGCGGCTTGTAGGGTTGCTTGCCTTTGATTGGCTTTATGCTACAACCTGTTCATTTGAGATGGCTGGCAGCACCGACAGCCTGAGTGGACCATGGCATTAGGCTTGTCAAGCAGCGCACCGCCCCCCACTTCTCGTGAACTTTCACCCCCCCGCCTGCTGCAGCATCATGGAGCAGGAGCGGCACCCGGCAACAACTGCGTCTGACGTATTTTCCTTCTCGATGTGTATGTACGAGATGCTGACATGGATGGTGCCCTGGGCGCACATCGGCAACGACTTTGGGGTGAGGCGAAGTTGGCAAATGGAGGTGCTGCCTGTCAATCGATTGCGCCATGCTGCCCGTCAGCCTCGCTTGCCGGGTCTGGCTACAGTAACGCAATGTGGAAGAACTTGATCTGCCCTCCGTGCCTTCTCCGCCCTGCCGCACACATCTCACTCGTCTGTTGTTGGCTGGCAGGTGGTTGGCGCGATCACGCGAGGCCAGCGGCCTACTGTGCCGCCCCGCAACCAGCTGCCTGGGGTGGACATGAGCCAGTTTTCTGGATTGGATGCGTACCTTGAGCTCATGCACGACTGCTGGGCAGATGACCCTGCTGCCCGGCCCAGCTTCGAGCGCATCGCGCAGCGGCTGCACCGCCAGCTGCAGCAGCACATGAGCGGGCGGCCAACTGCGCGGCAGGCACAGGGCGGGCCAGCATGCTAGCGCCGCCTTATGTCCTGCAAAGCACCGACAGGGTGTTCCACTCGTTGTCAAGGCAGTTGGAAGAAGGACACACAGGCCCGGGCTGAAGTCCCGCAGTCCCGAGGGGGAAGAGGGTGCGTCTGGAGGGGGCACATGGAGCGGTGCCCCAGGATCCCTCCTGGTTTGGGTTGCGCTCCTCTTTCTGCACCGAGGCATGGCATGTGGCTCAGAACAGGGCGAGAGCGGCGGCAGGGGTGAGGTCCATCCTGGGGAATCACAGATTTTTGGCCATGCGGGGGCGCGGAGCGGGCCACGTGCCCCCAAAATATCAGTGTCCCTGCTCCAGGCCACCTTCTCGCGTTCTTCCCTTGCTTCCATTTGCGTTTGTAAACACCTTACTAGTCTCCTGCGGGGCGTGAGGGCCCCCCTTGAGCCATCCCGAGCTCGGCACTCAGGCACTACGTCAACGGATGCTCTGGAGCGCAAAATTCCCGGGTCACAACAGGCAAAGTTCCCGCCTCCCCTGCCCTCAGGGGCCCCTGGGGGAACTTCGGGGAGGCCGGGGAACTTCCGGGAACCCCGGGGA
>VIYQ01002816.1:0-39607 GCA_009928355.1 Chlorella sp. CH2018 | reverse complement strand
CGGCGGCAGCGGCGGCAGCGGCGGCAGCGGCGGCAGCGGCGGCAGCAATGGATAGAATTGCAGCATGGGCAGAAGGGAGTGCTTGAGGAGGGACAGCAACGGTGCCCTGCAGGCACTTGCCTGCGCAGATGTGACTGGTCGGCAGCTCTGAAGCGCTGTAGATGAGCGGGCCGCCTTTAGGGTTCTTCAGCATCAGGTTGACGCACTGGGCCCTCGGGATAAAGGGCAGTTTGGCGTACCTGCATGCATGCAGAATGGGTGAGCAGCGGCAGCGGCAGCAGCTTCAGGGTTCAGTGCATGGCACTGGTGCAGTGGGCATGCACTGCAACGTGAAAAGACAGAAGGCCTGACGGCGCAGGCAGCATCACTCCTGGGTCCGCAAGGTGACGGGCAACTTGAGCTCAATGGCAGGACACTCGCAACTGGCGGCGATTGAGCACCCACAGGGACCACGCCACACTCACAGGAGCCGTTCAGACATGTCTTCATCCTCTGACACAGCACCCCAGCCGGCCACCAGCAGCTTGTCGGTGGACTTGAGGGCAAACTGGGCAGCCGCCAGAGCAACAGGGGCTGCCTTGGACGCTTTCTCCAGCACCAGCAGCGCGGCATCGTTGTCCACATTGCCCGTTATGTCGTACTGGGGATGCTTGATTCGTTTGGTGACTCGGATCACCTCGGCGGGCGACCGGCGGCTGTTAATGTTCCGGGTGCGCAGCAGCACGTACGACGGGCTGTTGCGCCCGATGCAGTGCCTGCACAAAGCAAGGGGAGGGAGACGGCAGAACCCCGGTGAGTTGGATGCTACCTCTGGAATGTGTGCTGCAATGTGTGCCTGCACGCTACAGTCCCCCGCAGGGATGTCTATCACAAGCAGCCTGCCATGGAACCACCGGTCATCTGCGTGAAGCCACATCGTGCTGCCACAAACTCATCCATTGTTGCAACAGCACGAGTCTGGCAGCCACAGTGGAAGCACTCACGCAGCGGTGAGCACCAGGCGCGGCGCGATGAGCGAGCCGCCGCAGCCGTCCCACTCTTTCCATGCGTCAAGCCTGTGGCAGCAGAGAGGCGGCAGAGCGGCGGCTCACATCAGGGCGCCAAGGGAAGTGAAGCTGGCTGCACAAGGCGGGAGTGGTTGATGATGCCAGCAAACAGTGGGTCTGCCTGCAGGCAGCCATGATCCCTTGAACTGGTGAGCACCCCAGTGCGCACGTCGCTGCAAGATAGTCAAATGCGGTCGTCTTGACTGTCCAGCCCCCGGTAATAGCTGGCACGGGTCTGGCGCTCTGCTGCAGCTGCCGCCCTGCGTTGGTAGCGGGATGCAGGTTGGAGAGGAGACTGTTGGGGCCTCCAGCACGCATGTGAAAGTGGCACTCACGCCGCGTGCAGGTGCAAGGCAGCCAGCAGCAGAGGGGCGTAGCTGGGACGCATTACTTGATGACTCGTTGCGGCGGCGGCGGCGGCGGGGGCACAAGTGACCCGACGCCGAAGGAGGCGGCGGAGCGGGTGGACGCCCTCCCGGCATGTGCTCACCTTCGGCGCATGTGCACAGAACCAGCAGCAGGGCGAGGAGGGCTGTGGTGGAGGTCGTCATGTTGTTTCCGGCGGCCTCTGCACACCCCCAACGTTCCGGAACTTGTTTTCAGTGCCGTGCAGCGTGGGCGCGGCAGCGCGCGGTCTGGGGTCTCCGCAAGTAGCGAGCCGGGCTCAGCCTGGCGGGAAGAGCCCCCAAGGACCCTGCGGAGGGCTCTGATCGGCTCTGCAGGCTGATTGCTACACCAATTGTGCGGCGGCGGAGCGCGACCAGCTCTGGAATGGGCACTGGATACTAAGGCCCAGGTGCCGGCTCCTGGCGCATGGCGCAGCTGCCGTCCGTTCATCCCGCAGCATCTCACGAATACCGTTTTACAGGGGAGCAGTGGCTGAATAGAAGCCTAGGAAAGTCGGTCATGGCATGGTCGTTTGGTTGTTGAGCAAGAAAACAGTATGGTCGGTGCAGAACCAGAGCGCCCCAGGTCAAAGTTGGTTGTGAGTGGTCGGAGTCGAGCGGTGGATGGGATAGGAGGGGATCCAAGGTGGCGCATCCTTGAGCTGCCCGTGCAGCCTGCAGCCTGCTGCCTGCCGGCCAGCTGCATTACTTGTGGGCCAGGGCATCCATCATCTGAATGAAGAAGTTGTTGCGCTGCAGGGCAAGGGCGGGGGAGGGAGGGCGCAGCATGAGCATTACAAGTCCACAGAGGAACGAACTTCCCCCTTGCATGCTGATTCTGGCTCCTGCCCCCTGCTCCCACCCCCTGCTTTCCATGGCAATTCACAGTATAACCTGCCCACCTGCGACTCCTCAAACTTGAGCTCGTCATGGAACCACGGCGGCAGCAGCGCGCCCGCAGCGCCCATAGCAATGGGGCGGTAGCACAGCTCCGGCTCCGCAGGGCCCTCCCGCCCCTCCCGCAGGTCTGCAGCGGTAGGCAGCGACGGTGGGCGATGTTGGCACGGGTTGGACACTGATCCAGCAGCCTGGCCAAGGCTGGCCAGTGACACAGGGTGCCAGGCAGCGTGCAGTCAACATGCTGAATGAACAACTGAAATCCACACACACAACACCCCGCAACCGCCTGGCTGCGCACCCGCAGAGTCGGGTGAGGCGGGGCCCAGCTGGAAGACGTAGCCATAGCGCGGGTCTGTGAACTCGTAGATGCCTCCTTTCAGCGGCGTAGAGGTCAGGCCCGTCAGGCGGCTGAGCGCCAGCTCCCGCGGCGGCGCCGGCACAGAGGCAGGCGTGGCCTGCGGCACAGCAGACAGTGTGACCCGCACCAGCGGCGCGCCTGCTGCAGTCGCCTGGCTGGCCGGCTGCTGCTGTGCCTGCTGCGGCGAGTGCTGCGCCTGCTGGGGCGCCGCACCAGCTGCGTGTGCCTCTTCCGAAGGCAGCTCCTCAGGCACTGCCTCCAGCGGCAGCGGTGCCAGTGCCTGCTGGCCTGGCCCGGTGGAGGTTGAGCCACCAAACTGCAGCTCACGGTCCACAGGGGCAGGCGGCGCCGACACACGGCGGCTGCCGCCCGCCGCTGCACCAGCAGCAGGCGCACGCACCGGCACTGCGCTCTGCCGGCGCTGCTGCTGCTGCTTGCCAGCGACTGGCGCTGGGTGCATCTGCGACTCAGCGCTGGCGGGGCGCACTGCTGGCCCTGCCGCAGCATGCGCCATCCGGCCTGCCACCGGCTGCAGCGACTGCCGGCGCTGCTGCGGCTGGGGCTGCTGCTGCTGGGCAGGCTGCAGTGACTGCCGGCGCTGCTGTGGCTGGGCCTGCTGCTGCTGCACAGGTGACGCCTGAACCGCCGCATGCTGCAGCTGCGGCTGCGCCTCACCGGTCCCAGTCAGCTGCATGTCACTGCCCGACACCGGGGCAGCAGCGGGGGCTCCCGCAGCAGCACGAGGCGAGATGGCAGGGCCTGCAGCTGCCACGGCAGCCAGCGGAGAGCGTCCGCCTGCCGCCGCTTCCGCGGCTGCGCCAGGTGGCAATGGTGTGAGGCCCGGCAGCGTGTAGGAGGGATCGGGCACCTGCGGGCCACCCTGCTTGGGCCGCTTGTACATGCTGCCGCCACCCGCGCCCTCCGGCACCATGGCGTGCGCCTGCAGCATCTCCACTCCAGATGACTGTAGGGGGAGGGCAAGGTGTGCAGAATTTGGCAACGAAGTCTTGCAAAGCAGTACAGAGGGTACAGAGGCCAGCACAGCGTCTCCCACAAGCCGCCTGCTGACAACCAATCTGCCCTGCTCAGCAGCAGCAACAGCAGCAGCGGTCCTCTTCCCACCTGCAGCGAGGGAAACTGCGCCGAGGCAGAGGCACGCAGCGGCGGGTCTGTCTGGATGCACTTGTCGCTGGTTTCGTACACACGGGCATAACGCTCCAGGAAGCCAATGCTGTGACAAGTGAGCGGGCAGACAAGAACACGCTCACCACAGCAGCCACTTTGTGACCAAAGTCATACGACAACATGCACAGCGCAGAGCGATACGGCACGCGGCGGCAACGCCAACAGAGCTACCCAGCCCTGCTGCTATGGGCACGCACCGCGCCTGCAGCGTCGCCAGCTGCCGGTCCTTCTCCAGCGACTCCACCTCCTTGTCCAGAAGCGCCTGCAGCAGTGCAGATGCAGCCCAGCAACTTGTTGCAAGCATGAGAGGTGGTTGCACCGGCAGCACTGCCCAGCAATGCACCTCCTGTAGACCAGCGCTGCCTAGCATGAACACGGAACGGCAGTGCACCCTCACCTGCTGGCAGTTGGTCAGGTCCACTTGCAGGGAGCGGCACTGCTCCACCAGCGCCTCACCACCCAGCTCAGCCGCCAGCTCGGCCTGCTGCGCTGCCTGCACGGAGTGACACGACGGCAGGGGCAGACGGCCTTGCCAACCGCGGCTGCACATGTGCAGCGCAAAATGCCTTGCAACATGCACAACCTGCTGCTGCCCTGCTGGGCACAAGGCACACGGCAGGTGTGTCGCAATGGCAGGCAGCCAACGCCTTACCACCCAGTCCACCACCTGCTCACCTCCGCCTTGTAATGCTCGACCAGCTGCGCTGCCTTCTGGCCGTGCTCCGTGACGTGCCTGTTCTGCTGCTCCAGCAGCTGCTGCACCTCCTCGTCGATTTTGGCCGCCTTCAGGTCCTCGTACAGCGCCTGCAGCTTGAGGTACTCGGTCTGCAAGGGCAGCAGGCAATGGCAGGCGAGTGAGCATGCTGTGGCAATCTGGCCAGGCTGCTGGAGAAGGATGGCCTCGGGGCTGTGAATTGCAAGCATGCCCGCTGCCGCCCCAGCAGCCACGCACGTGCAGGGCGCGGAAGTTTGCGCTGAAGTGCTCCACCAGCTCGTCTGCTCCTGCGCTGGGTGCCGGCTCCAGCTGCAGGCCCAGGGCCGCCAGGGCATCCTCAGCAGGCACCGGTGCAGCAGCTGCGGCGGCAGCAGCTCCAGCAGCGCCCCTGGCCGCCGCGCCGGCCTGCGCTGCAGGCACCCCACGCTGTGAGGCGCGCTGCTGCTGCTGCTGCTGGGCGGCGGGTGGCGCCGGCTGCTCTGCCTTGTGCCGCTTGGCGTCTGCACCCGAGGCGGCCGGTGCCTTGCCAGCAGGCTTGGGGTCAGGCTTGACGGCGTCCTCCACAGCAGGTGGCACCACAGCCTTGCGCTTGCCGTTGCTGCCTCCCACGCCACCGCTCTTGCTGCCGCTGGCGGGCTTGCCCTTGCTGCTGCCTCCGGCTGCTGCCCCTGCAGCAGCCTTGCTGGTTCCTGCTGCCGCCGCAGCGGCCGCCTTGCTGCTGCCTGCACCAGCTGCGGCTGCAGCGCCAGCTGCTGGGGCTGCCGCTGGTTTGCCGCCTGCGCCGCCCTTCACCACGGGCCCGCCCGGAAACGCTGGCT
Organism: Chlorella sp. CH2018; assembly: GCA_009928355.1. Taxonomy (NCBI): domain Eukaryota; kingdom Viridiplantae; phylum Chlorophyta; class Trebouxiophyceae; order Chlorellales; family Chlorellaceae; genus Chlorella; species Chlorella sp. CH2018. Next base: position 34,199 of record VIYQ01002816.1, on the reverse strand, counting down.
TGCCAGCCGCAGCGGGCGCCGCCTGCTCATGGCTGCGCAGCCGTGCAGCGCCTGCCGACTTGGCCGCTGGCTTGGCGTCCTCTGCAGCAAGGCCACACGGGAGGGGGGCGGCAAGCTGAGCCGCAGGTCGCAACAGCCAGCGACAGAGGGGCGGCGGGAGCGGCGGCCGCCCCGTGCCGGCGTCGCACAAGGCGCTCTGGACTCCCCAGTCGGTGCCACACGGTTCCTCACCGATGGGCAGGCGCTCCAGGCCGGCGTCCCGGCCCTTCTGGGCCACTGCGGGCGCGCTCTTGCGGGCCGGCTTGCCCTTGTCGCCCGCGCCCACGCCGCCGCCGGGCTTCCTGCCGCCGTCGCTCCGTCTGCCGGCGCCCGCCGGCGCGCTGTTCTCCTTGGCGGCGGCGCCCTCCTGCTCGCGGGCCCAGGCGGGGCCGCCCGAGCCGCCGCCCCGGCTGAGCGACTTCTCGTCGTAGACGGGGGCCACGCGGGCCCGGCCGCTGGCGCGGGTCGCCATGATCGCAGCGGGTTGCCCCGCGCCCGTCTGGGGCGGCAGGTTTAAAGGGACGGCCGTGCTGAGGTGCCTCAGCAGGGCTGAGGCAGGCGACCCTTCCCACCCGATCACGGCGTCGCAAACCCATTTGCGGGCGCTTCAGGCAGTCGCTGGTCGACAGTGCAGCGCTCTTGGTCACGACCCACTTGCTCGCCGCTTGGCTGCTCCGCCATGGCCTCGCTGCGCCTGCCTCCCAGCGCCATCGGCGCGCCACGATCCAATTGCGGGGTCCCAGCAATGCTTGCAGCCCGCCTGGGCGCCGCACCCTCCCCGACCCGCGCCTCCCGGCCCCAGCAGCGCCCCGCAGCGGGCGGAAGCAGCGGCGGGCAGTATCGCAAGGCGTGTCGGGCCTCCGCCCAGGTGGGTAACGAGGCTTAGCCGCTGCCGCCGCTGCCGCCGCCGCCGCCGCTGCCTGCTGCACCACGCCGGCCTCGCCTCGCCACCCCTGTCCCCTTCTGCCTATGCGGCAGCTGGAGATGGCAAGCCGCATGCAACCCGGCCTCAATAACCTGCTGCGCTTCCTACCGCAGGCCGGCGGCGCAGCGGCGGTGCAGAGCAAGGAGGGCGAGGTGCTGGCGGCGCTGTCCACCATCATCGACCCCGACTTTGGCATGAACATCGTGGACTGCGGCTTCATCAAGGACCTGGTGGGTGCTGCAGCATGATGCAGCTGATTAATCGGCAGCTCACAGGGCCGCTTGCCGGCCATGCCAGCCCGCTCATCACCACGTGCTTGTGGGTGCTGGCGCCGGTGCCGCCTGAGGCACCCTGCCTCGCCTCCAGCAGCGCATGGGCTCCACCTAGCACGGGCGTACCTCACTCCATCTGCCACTGCTCTTCCCCAGGTGGTGGACGCCTCTACGGGCGCAGTGGCGTTCCGTATCGAGCTCACCACCCCCGCCTGCCCCATCAAGGATGATTTTGAGCGCGCGGTGCGCACGTTTGGCTGTCCACATGGTTGCTGCTGATGCTGATGCTGCTGCCGCCGCTGAGGGCGTGCTCGCAGCTCGTCGCATGGTCCTGCCGTCGCTGCTGCCTTGATCAGCATGGTTGCAGCTGCTGTCGCCTTGGAGGGTTGCGACTGCATACCTACCCGACCGCTGCGGCTGCGTGCAGGCGCGGGAGCGCGTGCAGGCGCTGCCCTGGGTGCGCAGCCTGGATCTGAAGATGGATGCCCGCCCACCACAGGCAAGCATTCTCCCGTCTGCTGCTGAGCCTGTCAGGGAGGGCTTGCCCAGCACGGGGCTTGCAGCACGGGGCTGTTGCAGCCGGGAGCGGTGCCTCTGCGGTGACCTTCCAGTTGGCATGGTAGTTGCCTGCTGCCCTCACCTGCCTTCCTCCCTGTCCACCACTGTTGTCGCCGCAGCCGCTGCTGCCGGATGAGAACCGGCCCAACGGCCTGCGCAACGTGGCACACGTCATTGCTGTGTCCAGCTGCAAGGGAGGCAAGTCGGCCAGCTTTGCACTGGGATTTGGCGGGCATGCCGCAACAAGTCGGTTGGACTGTGCCTGCTAACCCGACTTGTGGCTCATCACGTCCTGCACCAACCCGCTCTCCGCTGCTGCAGGTGTGGGCAAGTCCACCACTGCAGTCAACCTGGCCTACACGCTGGCCCAGATGGGCGCAAAGGTGATCAGCGGCTGGCCTGCAAGCGCCCCAGCTGGGGGGGCTGGTACTGCCGGCGCTAGCAGCGGGCGGGCGGCAGTATGCTCTATGCTGCCCTGTCTGCCAACTGTGTGTGTACTGGCTGCTGCCCAGTCAGTTGCCTGATCCCACACCTAAACTCCGGCCCCCTGGTACCATTGCGATGCCTCCCCGGCAGGTCGGCATTTTCGATGCCGACGTGTATGGCCCCTCGCTGCCCACCATGATCTCCCCGTCCATTCGCGTGCTGGAGATGAACCCCGAAACCAAGGTGGGTGCTGGCCGCTGAGCCAACGCGGGTGCTTTGCCTGCACAGGTGCTCCCAGGTGCTTGGCGTTACGTTTCCTGACCCGCCTTGTTCACCCCTAGCCCCACCCCACTACCTTCCCACACCCCTCTGCATGCTTGCCACGTCCAACGTTCTCCACCATTGTCTGCAGGCCATCTACCCCGTGGAGTACGAGGGCGTGAAGGCTGTGTCCTTTGGCTTTGCGGGGCAGGGCAGCGCCATCATGCGCGGCCCCATGGTGTCGGGTGAGGGCTGCCTTTGTTTGTTGTATGTGGGGTCTGCCAGCTGGCGAGGCGTGGGCAGCCGGATTCAGAAGGCGCGAGTCATGCATGACCTATTACTCCAAAGCAGACGAGTTAGCTGAGGTTCACCTCTCAGCCGAATCTCCACCCACCCCACCCAGCTCCACCATGCCCTGCACCCCGCAGGCCTGATCCAGCAGCTGCTCACCACCAGCGAGTGGGGCGAGCTCGACTACCTCATTGTTGACTTCCCGCCCGGTGAGAGATTGCTGCTCTGGAGACAGGGGCAAAGTGTGTGTGTGGTTGATGCGCACAGCTGAGCAGCACTGTGGTGGATGGGTGCCCCAGCGTGTGTGCTGCAGCCAGGAGGCCCCGTCCGCCGGGCGGCAGCTCATCTGCGCTTTGCCTGGCATGCTGCAAACCACCTCCTTGCAGGCACGGGCGACATCCAGCTGACGCTGTGCCAGTCGGTGGCCTTCTCGGCTGCGGTGATTGTGACCACCCCACAGAAGCTGGCCTTCATCGACGTGGCCAAGGGTATCCGCATGTTTGCCAAGCTCATGGTGAGGCTGGTGGTGCATGTGGGGCAGCAGGAGGCTTGCACACTGCACCCTGGTGCATCCATTGCATGCCACATGGAAGCTCAACACTCCGCAAACCAGCTGACCACGATGTTGATTGCGCGCTGTGCCCTTCCAATGCGCCATCCTCCTCAGGTGCCGTGCGTGGCGGTGGTTGAGAACATGTCGTACTTTGAGGCAGACGGCAAGCGCTACTTCCCCTTCGGCCAGGGCTCCGGTAAGCACAGGCTCAGGCTCAGGCTGTCTGGTATCCTAGCGGAAGCGTGTGGCAATCTACAGCACGCCGTGTGGATGGTCCTTGCGCGCCCACCCGAGCATACATGCCCACTCGCCCTGCTCTTGCCGCCAAGTGTGCCTCGCCTCCCTCCCTTCCACCTGTACCCCGCACCAGGCGAGCGCATCCAGAAGGAGTTTGGGCTGCCCAACCTGGTGCGCTTCCCCATCGTGCCCGACCTGTCCGCCGCGGGCGACACCGGCAAGCCGGTTGTGGTGGAGGTGAGCCGGCCTGCCTGCGAGAGTCAGCTTGCACCAGCAGTCCCTCCTTGGCTCGTCAGCTGCTGCGGCATATCAGTCACGCTGCTGCGGCATATCTATCAGTCACGCTGCTGAGGCAATCGATCTTGGTGCTTTAATGCTGCAACAGCCCAGGCCAGGCATCAAGCTATCAGCCGCATTGGCATTGTGTGCAGGACCCCACAGGGCCCACGGCGCAGGCGTTCCTGGACCTGGGGGCGGCGGTGGTGCGCGAGGTGAGAGCAAGCCTGCGGCCAGCGGGGCACCACTGAGATGGAAGTCAGATGCTGTGCAGCTTGGGTGCCGGATAGGGTGCCGGATTTGCCAGCGCATTGCATTGAAAACAGCATGCGCGTCGGGAAGTGCACAGGGTGGTCCCTGGCAAACTGCAACATCCATGCCCCCTGTGGTGTCAGGTGGCCAAGCTGCGGATGGCTCCCAAGAACAGCGTGCGGTGAGGCTGCCAGCCGGGGGAGGAGCTGGCCGTGTGCTGGTTGCTGTTGGTGGCGGCTGCAGTGCGCCCGCACTGTTGCACGATCAAGCATCCAGTGCCCCTGCCTCCAACACCAGCGTGTTTCTCTGTCAATGCATTTCCAACGTGCGTCTTTGCTGCCTCCACCCCCAGGTACGACCGCGAGCTGGGAGCCTTTGTGGTGCGGCTGCCCAATGGCCAGGAGGACTTCCTGCTGGATGCCGCGGTGGGTGCTGGGTGCTTGACATTGGCTGGGAGCTTGCGTTGCCTCACCGCCTTACTGGGTGCGTGGAAGCACCAGCAGGTTGCGAAGTATGCGGCAGTGCTGACTGCGCAACAACAAGTATTGCTTAGCTGGCATGTCTGCCTTGGCTCCTTGTCGTTGGGCGCAGGTGGTGCGCCGCAACGACACCTCTGCCCTTTCAATCAACGAGTGGACGGGCGAGAAGACGCTCAGGTGGGTGCAGGGGTGCACATGTTGGGGCTGGAAATCTCATAGCTGGGCTTATAGCTGGGCTCATCGATGGGCCGCTTTCTGTGGTGGTCCTGCGCTCTCGCATCACTGCTTGTGTTCATGCCAGCCAACAAAGCACCCTTTTAGCGCCTGCTCGCGTTGCAGGGATGAGGACATCCCCAACGACATTGAGCCGGCCGGGTGGCAGCCAGTGGGCAACTACGCTGTGCAGGTGCGCTGTTGCTGACCACACTGGGGGGCATCATTATTTGCTGGCGTCTCAAGACTCCTGTATCCCCATGGGTGTTGTGCACCAATGGCACACATGGCCAACACTCCATCCCAACCTGCAGATCACTTGGCCGGACGGCTTCTCTCAGATTGCCTCGTATGAGCTGCTGGACTCGCTGCCGCGGCTAAGCCCCGAGGAGGCGGCAGCGCGGCAGCAGCAGCGCGCGGCAGCGGCTGCCGCAGCGGGCAGCAGCGGCGGGCTGAGCGCGGCGCAGCAGATCCTGCAGAACGCACGCAGCGCGTCGCCCCCTTCGTGACGTGCCGCACCCGCTGCCAGCCTGAACTCGCAACCCCATTTCGTTCGGGCCCTTGTATGCCTGCATTTCGTTGAACAAATGAATACGCCCAGCTTTCTAAATGCCCCTCTCAAGCTCAAGTGCTGAGTGTGTTTTCGCAGCGAGTGTGCTGCACTGCCGGTTGGTCATGCATCCACCTTCATGAACTTGAGTCGTGAGGAGTGGCAGCAGGCATGGTATTGCTGGGGCCCAGCAGCTACAGCTGTAGGGCGTACATGGGTGGCGCATCAGTGGTGCACAGCTGTGGGCGGTGAAGAGCCGCCGCCGGTTGTTGACCGCCCTTCTTTCTCAGCACTCGGGTCCCTGGACGCGCTCTGATTCGTTCCCTCGTCCCTCCAACGCCCATTAGCTCCACCGGCGACCGGTCCGAGGCCCGCGGTTGGAAAACAAGTCGCTGCCATGCGCGGAAGAGGCGAGGCGGGCCAGGGCCGCTGGTCGCACACTCCGCGGGCACTTCTCATCGCTTGAAGCAGGCCCCCAGGCTGCTGTTCCGTCGCTGCCGCCGCCGCCTGCCACCGCCTGCCGCCGCCGCCACTCTGCCGCCGCTGTGGCACTCATGCCAATCTATCCTCATTGAAAAACTGCACACGCTACCCTGTCTGCAGCGCTGGAGGCGCGGTACGAGCGCGCCCGGCAGCAGGAGAGCACCCGCCAGGGCATCGTGGCGCACCTGGCGGAGCAGCGCACGATCGAGGCGCAGGCGCGGCACCGCGAGAAGCTGGAGGCCGCATCCGCCGCACGGGAGCGCCAGGAGAAGGAGTACGAGCAGGCGCAGATCACCGCATGGCATGAGGTGGGTGGGCAATGGACGCGTGCGTGGACTGCAGACAGGATACGAGTGCCTGTTCAGGTTCATCCCCCTGCCGCCTCCAGCCATTCATCCCCTCCCGCCTCCATCCATCCATCAACCTCTACAGGCACGGGAGCTGCAAGAGGCAGCTCGGCGGCGGCTGGAGGAGGAGCAGCGCGCAGCTGCTGAGGCGGAGGCGGCAGCTTGGGAGGCAACGCGCCATCAACGCGAGGTAGCGGCACTGCTGGAGCGGTCTGCCGAGCTGCGCGAGCTGAAACAGAAGCTGCAGGCTGCGGAGGTCAACTTGGAGCGCAGCCAGCAGCGAGACCAGCGCGCGGTGATTCAGGCGAGGGAGCGTGAGTATGAGGCAGCCATGCAAGCCGCCATGGCGGCGGCCCGTCAGGAGGCTGCGGCTCGCGAGGCAGCCGAGGCTGAGACCCGCAAGAAGCTGGAGCAGGAGGCGCGCCAGGCGCTGGATGCGCAGCTGCAGGAGCGCGCCGAGCTGCAGCGCGTGGCGCGGGTGCGAGGGTCTGGCTCGGCTGGTTGTGTTTGTGGGTGCTGCCAGGGGATGCGGGTTTGTGGAGCTGGAGGGAGAGCAGCAGGCAGGGTCACCACTTCAAACTGCCATCTGCACTGCCGCTTGTTCACGCTCACTGCATGCCTGCTCTTCCCATTAATAGGAGGAGTTCGAGAAGGAGCGGGCGGCAGTGGACGCCGTGGTCGCTCGCATTGAGGAGGAGGAGCGGGCGGCGGAGGAGGCGCGCGCCCGCCAGCGCCAGATGGCCCAGGCCGACATTGCGCGCTTCCTGGCGCAGCAGCAGGAGCTGAGGCAGAGGTGCAGCTGCTTGGCAGCTGGATACTTGGCACCATGCTGCGCAGCAGCCAGTACCGCTGCTGTTCCGTGATGGTCGAGGCCCACCACCTTACAGCCTGACCGTCCCTTCTGCCCAGCTTGTGCCTGCGCTCAATCACTCACCTACTAATGCTGCAGAACACCGTGCCTGCCCAACTGCCATCCTGTCCTGCCCTCACATTCACAGGCAGCGCGAGGCAGAGGCGGCCGAGGAGCGCAGCGTGCAGGAGTACCTGCGCAAGCGGCGGGAGCGTGAGGCGGCAGAGGCGGCGCGCCAGGCCAACAAGCGCGAGGCGCAGGATCGGTGAGGGGTGGTGGGGTGGGGTGGGGTGTGGCTGAGGCAGCAGTCAGGGCGAAGGTTGGGGTTTTGCAGAACTTACTTCTGGCAACAAGCGCTGCGTCTGGCTCAGTGCCACAGGATTGCTCTCATCCATGCTGCTGCCGCCCCTCTCCAGGGCCTATGAACTGCTGAAGCGGCAGAAGGAAGAGGAGGATGCACGGAGGGAGGAGGAGGAGGCGCTGCTGGACCTGCTGCGCGCCGAGGTGCATGCTGTGGTTGCGCTGCCCTGCTTGAATACGTTGCAGAACGCGTGGGAAGAATTCATTGGTGAGGAAGCTTGTAGGGGACCAGCATGGGTTCAACTGCACCGTGCCATCCGTATCTGATCATCTTGCGCAGCTGGAGGCGGAGCGCGCTCGGCGCGCCGCCGAGGAGCGCAAGCAGCGGCAGGAGGCCATGCGCCGCGACATGATTGCGGCCAACCAGCTGCAGCTGCAGCTCAAGGCGCGTGGCTGGGCTGTCGAGTGGTGGCTGTGGTGGAGCAATGATTATGGGCGGGAGCGCACGGTTGTTAGTCAGTGCAGCTCAACTGGCAGCGTTGATACAGTGCAAACCTCACACGTCTCGTCCCCGCCCCACAGGCGGAGCGCCGTGCTGCGGAGAAGGCGCGGGAGGACGACTTCCGGCGCCGCATGCTGGCTCGGCTGGAGGAGGAGGACCGGCTGGAGCAGATGAATGCTCAGGTGGGGCGGGGGCTGGACGTGTGCAGTCGTTAACTAGGGTCGAGGATGCGAGGAGGATTGAGAGCAGCACATGCTAGCAGGCGGATCGGCACCCATGCGAGCGTGCAGCGCAGTGGGGCAAAGCAGGACAGCAGGCTGGGAATGAGTCCAACGAGTCGCGTGCCAGCTTGCCAGTCCTGCCCCTCCCCTGCCCTCATGGCCGCTTCTTCCCCTCTGGTCCCTGGCTTGCAGAAGCGGCGCGCCAAGCAGGCTGCGCACATGCGCGAGGTGGAGCGCTTGCTGGCCTACCGTCGCCAGCTGTACCATGCTATGCGGGTGGGTGCTGCTTGCGGGGCAGCTGCAGGAGGGGTGCACAGTGGAGGCTGCTTGCTGCTTGAACAGGCTCGACTACTTTCGGGGCAGAAGGGGGGCAGCCGAGGCAGCAACGGTTGAAGGTGCTACCTGGGGACCTCGGCAAGAGATCTCTTAATGCATTGCGTAACAAAAATGTGCGAACCCCGCCCTGCTTCCCCACTACAGGAGGCTGAGGAGGCGGAAGAGGCACGCCAGGCGGAAGAGGCGGCACGCCAGGCGGCCATTGTGGAGGCTGAGCGGCAGCGCCTGCTGCGCCAGGCCGCTGCACAGCTGCCGCGCGACTGCCTGCCCAAGGGCGTCTTCAAGGTGCGGGGCCTCAAGGGATGGAAATTTCGGGGATGACGGATGAGGGGCGAAGGATTGGTGCTGGTGTCGATGCATACGAAGGACCAGAGCGCGTCGCAGCACCAACCCAGCTGCTGCTGCTGCCTAGGCCACCAGATACCACGTTCCTCACATCGCCTTGCAGAGCTTGGAGGACCTGCGTTTGGTGGACCAGCCCGCCGGCGGCAGCGGCAGTGTGCCGCAGCCTCAGGCAGGCCCCTCGGCTTGGGGCCCCGGCACCACTGGCCTGCCCGCTTCTTCGCAGTGGGTGGCGGCCCAGCAGGCTGCGGGCTGGCAGCAGGGCGAGCGAGGCGGCTGGCAGGCCGGGCCGCCGCCGGCGCCAAGCAGCAATGGACGGGTGTACGGTGGGCAGTGGTGATTGTGTGGAATTGTGCTACGCTGTGTGTGTGTGCGTCTTGCTGAAGGCTTGTGCGATTGTCACTGGCGCCTGCGTATTGATGTCAGACTGTGATGCACCCCCGGGAGGCCTGCCATTGTGCAAGGGCTGCTGTGGCGACAACCGTGCCGGAAGATGGCTGAAAGAGCGCCCAATGCATAGCAGTGCTCGTGTGCAGTGGCGCAAGCTGTGCAGTGGCGTGGTGGCGCAAGCTGTGCAGTGGCGTGGTGGCGCTATGATGTCGTCGGCGGCAGCGGCGGCGGGCAACAAACCAGCCCGCAATTGCGTGCCGGTTGTCTTTCCACCGCACTTTGGCCTCCTTCCCTGTTGCTGGTAGCCATGGGGGACACAGACGGCGGCGGGGGCGGCTGGCTGAGCGGCGCCTGGAGCCTGGGGCAGTCGATGTACAATGCTGCCGCCAGCGCCGTCAACAGGTGCGATCGGGGAGGGCGATGAAGGGGCGCAGGGGGGCGCCCGGCCGCTGCCGCGGGGTTGTTCAAGCGCGAGCTGCCGCCTGGCAGCCTGCGGCGCGGCCTGGACCTTGCATTGGTGATGCCCGACCCATCGGAAGCGGCCGCAGCGGGTCAGGAGCGGCCAGCGGCTGCCAGCATGCGACGGGCCTTGCCTGCCTCCCTGCGGCTGCAGCGCGCTGGGCTACGAGGACCTGGATGTGGTGGATCCCACGGCGGGCGAGGCCAAGGGCGCGGAGGGCGCTGCGCCCCTCAGCGAGGTGCGTCGCCGCCGCCGCTGCCGCCGCCCGCCTGGCCGCCGGCCTTCCTGCCTTGATGCCCGCACCGCCTGCGATTATACCCGCACCGGCTTCTGTGTGCATCCTCTTGTTCACTGGATGCACAGTGTGGCAGCATGGCATCACGCGCTTCATGGCTGCTGGCCCGCCATGCTTGCCGCCTGCTCGCCGCCATTGGCCCCCGCTGCCCTCCACCCACCGCCGGCCTCTCGACTGCTCTGATCTGCAGGAGCGCGCCAAGGCGTTCAGCAGCTACAAGGACTACCTGGGAAAGGACATCACCAGCCTGGTCATCCTGCCGGTCTGGATCATGCAGCCCTTCACCATGCTGCAGGTGGGTGCAGGCGCAGGCGGGGGTGCGGGTGCCTGCACCCGATCGCTGTGGCTGCCGGCTGTCATGCAAGGCTGGGCAAGGGCCAGAAACTGCACCATCTTGTGCTCGTGAGGTTGCCTGCAGCATGTCCACGTCGCCTGATACTTTTACTTTGTTTGTGTCGCCCGCTGCAGAACATGGGTGAGCTGATGGAGCACACCGACCTGCTGGACAAGGCGGCGGCCTGCGAGGACCCGTACGAGCGGTGAGGGAGGCTGCGCTGCTGGGTGCATGCTGCATGCTGCAGTTGAGCAGTTGGCAGTTGGGGATGCTGAGTGGTGCAGGGCTGGTAGGAGCAGGGGACAGCCTGCTCCCTGGCGGCTGCTGCAGGCTGCCATGCTGCTGCCGCTCCCCCTGGCTCAGCACCGCTCGCTGCCCCGCCGCAGGCTGGCCTGGGTGCTGGGCTTCACCATGGGCCCCTTTGGCACCATTGAGCGGCCGTGGAAGCCGTTCAACCCCATCCTGGGCGAGACCTTTGAGTACGCCAAGCCAGCAAAGGGCATGAAGTTCATTGCTGAGCAGGTGCGCACGGACGCAGCTGGCAGTTGGTTCCAGGCAGCACGGAGCAAGCCCTTGCTGCGTGTGGATGGTTGTGTGCCCGGCAGGCATGCCGGTTTGCTCAGTCAGGTGTTGCACCAACTGGCGCATCAGCCGCGGCTGGTGTCCCGATCTGGTCACCATGAGTGGCTGCCCCTCAGTAGCTGCACGTGTCGCCCGTTTGCAGGTCAGCCACCACCCACCCGTGGGTGCTGCGCACGCCGAGACCGACCTGTGGACCTTTGACCAGGTGGGCACCTGTGCACTGCCATGCGCACCGCCATGTCATTCACTTGTGACTGCAGGCAGAGCACGCGTGCAGCAGGCCGGGCGTCGAGCCTGCCTGCATTGTGCGACTTCCCATTGGATCATAGCTGGCATGCACAGCAGCTCACGCCTGCACCCGCATGTGCCTTCTCACCCTGCCCCCAGGTGTCTGCCCCCAAGACCAAGTTCCTGGGCAACAGCGTGGAGGTGTACCCCATCGGTGAGCTCACGGGGAGAGGGAAGAAGCTCGGCAGCGTGCAACACCTGCAGCCGGGCAATGCGCCACCTGAGCAATGCGGCGCTTGGGCAGCGAGCGCGAGACAGCGGCAGCAGCAGGCCAGTGCCCGTGAGCCATCACCAGCAGCGTTGCACGCGCTTCATTCGCAGGCCGCACCCGCATCAAGCTGAAGCCCACGGGCGAGGTGTTCTCGCTGGTGCCGCCCACCTCCAAGGCCAACAATGTCATCATCGGTGCGCTGCGCTGCGCTGCCGTGATGCTGGTGCTGGGCTGCGCTGCGCTGCTGGTGCTGGGCTGGGCTGCGAAATGCAGCTGCGCCCTGTCGCTGGGCATGCATTTTGTGCTGGCTCTCTGCCGTCCTCTGTGCAAGAGTTGTTGGCCTCTGCCACCACCAGCTGCCCGATGCATCTACCAGCTTGCCACTCATCCATTTCGCCTCTCGGCTGCAGGCAGGACGTGGATTGACACGTACGGCGACATGACCCTGCTCAACTCCACCACTGGCGCCAAGGCTTACCTGTACTTCACCCCCTGCGGCTGGTTTGGCGCGGGGCGGTACGAGGTGAGGCCCCGCCCGCTGCCCAGCTGCCAGAGCTCTCGCAATTGCGATGCCTCCTGCTTCCGCGGTTGCCCTTGCTTCCTGCCTCCGCCTGTGCTCACGCAGGCGTGAAGGGCTGCAGTGGGTTGTGTTAGCTGCCGCTGTCGCGTTCCATGCGCCCCTCCATCCACCGCCACCACCACCACCACCACCACCTATGAGCAGATCAGCGGCACCATCAGCCGCGAGGACGGCACGCCCGTGTACAAGCTGGAGGGTCGCTGGAACGAGTACCTGGATGCTAGTGAGCAGACGCTTGGCTGTGCTGTGGTGCACAGATGTGTGGGGCGCCTTCGTCTGGGTGCACGCCACTGTACATGCTGGGAGATCGCTGGAGCCAGTATTTGTTGCGAGCAAGTTGGATAAACATTCCGCTGCCTGTGCTGCAGTCAAGTGTGATGAGAACGGCGACGCGCTGGAGGGCGCTGAGCCGCTGCGCCTCTGGACGGTGAGTGAGGCTTGCCAGCCTGTGCGTGCTGCAGGTCTGCCGGTTTGTGGGAGTCTGAGGTTGTCGAGCTCAGCCATGGGCTCAGTCACGCGTGTGCAGGCTCTGCAGGCATGCTCTGCGCCATTGCCGGGTGGGCATGCTCTGCAGGCAGCGGCCGCGAGCGACACGCGCGCTGTGTGGCTGCTCAATGATGCCACTGCCTGCCTGCCTGCCTCTGCCGCGCTTGCAGTGCCGGGAGAAGCCGGTGGACGACCCCTACTCCTTCACCCACTTTGCCCACGAGCTCAACTCGTGTGCCGATGGTATCAACCCGCTGCCCTCCGACTCGCGGCGCCGCCCCGACCGCGCCCTGCTGGAGCTGGGCAACTCCTCGGGTGGGTGACGCAGCTTTCACTGCTTGTGCGACCGCATTGTCCTGCGGATGGTAGGCGCCGCCCCTGACTGAACATGCTGGTGGAGCTGGGCAACTCCTTGAGTGGGCGTCTGTTTGGCAGCAAACACGGCATGCCATGGAAGTGCGCTGTGTGCTGCAACCTGGGTCAGGCAGTGAGCTGCACCTGCGCATTCTGTCCAGAGCGTGAGCACCGCGCGCGCCGCCGTTGCTCGCACGAGCACCTCGCGCCGCCATTGCTCATGCCGATGCCCCGCTTGACTCCTCCCTGTTGCCTACAGATGCGGCTGTGGCCAAGTACAATCTGGAGGAGATGCAGCGGGCAGAGCGCAAGGTGTGCCGGGTGCCGGGTGCCGGTTTAGGGGCCTGCTGGACCTTGGCGGGCACCTGTGATCCGCATGCTTTACTAAACCCGGCCCTGTCACTCACCGCACCGCACCCATCCATCCATCCGCTCACCTTTGTGCCCTTTCCTGTCTGTTTGGCTGCAGGAGCGGGAGCGGCGCGGCGACGCGTGGCAGCCACGCTGGTTCAAGCCTCTGCCAGCCGATGCCGAAATCATCCAGGTGGGCTGCAGCCAGCTTGATTAGGCTGGTTGTGGGTGGGTGGACGGGCAGGCTGAGAAGGCCAGGCTCTGCTGCGACTGAGCAGCCTTGCAGCCCGCAGCGTGCGCCATTGTCTCTGTTGCTGAGCGAGTGCGCAGTCCATCGATCGAGGAGTGCCCCCCGGGTCGGCTCTGTCGGCTTCACGCGCTTCTTCCACCTCAGCCGTTGCACACCGTTCACCTCTGCCATTGCGCACCTGCTGCCCCTGTCTGCCTCAGGGCGAGTACTCCAACGAGGAGTGCCCCCAGTTTGAGTTCACCGGAGACTACCTGCAGCTGGAGGCGCGGCCCGCATCCGCCGCGGAAGGTGCGCCTGGTCATGTGCCTCGCCTGAGTGGGCTGCAGGCTGTACACAGGTCAAAGTGCGTTCTGCATGCTGCTTTTGCGTTGCAGTCGACCCCTTGCTGCTTCTTGTGTGTTGGTGAGTGTTGCAGCCCCCCTCTTGCTACTCCGCTTGACGCTCAGCCCCCCGCATCCCCCGCTCCGTGCCGCAGCGGATGTGCAGGGCGCGGGCTTCTCCCCTTGGTGCTACCCCGACATCCACCCGCAGCTGGGCAAGGAGTCGCAGCGCCCCTGAGCGGCGCCCTGGCGGCGTGTGCTTCTGGGCGGCAGCACGGCATGTTGGGCCGCACACCGCCTGGTCGCGCCCCGGTGGTGTTGCATCAGAGGGTTACACACTCTCCCCTGCCTCCCAGCCAGCTACTGTCTTCTGAGGATTTGACCAGCTGCTGATCCTTTTTTTCCACGCCTTGTTCGTCCCGCAACAAACGATTCGTGTGCTACCCCTCCTCCATGTTTGATTCTCGTCCTCGCTCCAGCCCGACCGCTCCCCGCTCCTTGTATCAAATTTCACAGTTACGGTCCCCTGCTGCTCTGCCTATCACGCTTCAATTTACAAGCAGCTGCTCAGGAGCACAAACAGGTTCAGGCATGGTCAGGCTGAGGAAGTGGCGGCAGCGGTGGCAGCACAGGGCAAGGGCGTGCCGCAGCCCGATCGCTTTGCTAACAACTTGAGTACGCTTCTGACTGAACATCAAAGGTGCTGCGGCGCTCCTTTGCGCCCTCTCCCCGCCACGCTGTTGCCGCCCTCGCTCCTCCCGCCGCCTTGCAGCCCCTCATCTGATCCACAGATACATTCAGCATTACATACTAACTTGCAATGGAGGCAGCGCCGCGCCGCGGCCTTCCCATCGAGGGGCTGCCCCTGAACCCCAGCGTGCGCCACAAGCTGCAGTGCGCCGGCTTCCGCACCACGGCGGAACTGGCAGCGGTGGCTGGGCCCGTGGAGCTCGCCGCAGGTGGGCCCGTGCACCCGCCGCCGCCACCGCCGCCCGCCTGCCTCCCCGCTCGCCGTTGCTTGCAGCGGCACGTGGCCTCTGTCATCCTTGGCCGCCCCCATTGCACGCTGCAGAAGCACAGCTGACGCACGAGGAGGCGCTGCTGGCGCTGAAGCTGGCAGCTCCCACGGCAGGCACTGCCGCCGCCGCTGCCACCGCGGCATCGGTGCCGCTGTCTGCCCGCCAGATTTTTGAGCGGGAGGCGGCAGCCAAGCGCATCATCACCTTCGCGGCTGAGCTGGACGGCATCCTGGGAGGAGGGGTGGAGACGGGGGCCATCACCGAGTTCTGGTGGGTGCTGCTCAAGTGCTGTTGGGTGCTGCTTGCTTGACTTGGCAGAAGGCGCGCACGCCTGCAAGGGACAGCTTCCTGGCCCAGCCTGCAGGCAGCGTTAGCAAACCCGGTACACACATGCTGCCGCGCTGCTTCTCCGCTGCGCAGCGGTGTGCCGGGTGTGGGCAAGACGCAGCTGGGCATGCAGCTGGCGCTAGATGTCCAGTTACCAGCAGCCTTTGGCGGCGTGGCCGGCACAGCGGTGTACATTGACACAGGTTGGTTGGACGGTTGGCTTGGGACTTGCAGCAGCTGGCATGATCGCGCACGATCATGGCTGCCTCTTCATCTGCTGGGCCACAAGAAGCCCTGCTGCCTGCGTCTGATTGGCGTTGGTCTCCTCTCTTTCAATTTCGCCAATGCAGAGGGCTCCTTCATGCTCGAGCGCTGCTGCCAGATGGCAGACGCCTTTGTGGCCCACCTGCAGGCGCGCAGGGCTTGCAAGCAGCACATGCGCCACCATCAACCTGGCCGCCCTAATCGTTGGCTGTTCTGTTGCTGCACCCTTTGTACTCGCTGTCCTGCAAGCCAGGGACCGCACCGCCATTTCCGATCTCCTGCTGACCCACCCTCAACTGTCCACCTGTCGGCTTCCTCACACTGCAGCGTGCGGCGGCCAAGAAGCAGGACCCTGCTCGTATTGCAGCAGCTGCAGCGCTCACACAAGAGGCGCTGCTGGCCGGCATCCACTACTTCCGCGTGCGGGACCACATCGAGCAGGCACGCGCGGCATTTGCTGGGTGCATGGCACACCTGGGCTGGGTGCCTGAGAGAGCGGGTTGCTGGCAACGGTAGTCCTGCTCATGCGTATGCCATATCATATGTTCTTGGCATCAGAGAAGGCTATTGGTTCGCAGGTATGCCACAACCAGTCACAATGCTGCCGCCTGGAATGTAAGCTCAGCTGATGCCCATGCTGTCCACCATGTCATCACGCTGTGCAGCTGGCGGCGGTGGAGATGCTGCCCAGCTTCCTGGCGCAGCACCCGACCGTTCGGCTGGTGGTTGTGGACAGTGTGACCTTCCACTTCCGACAGGTGCGAACTGCATGGCGCGGCAGCTGCCGCTGTCGTCCTACCTTGCAACGCATGCACAGCATGGCGCATGCGTCCCTCTATCCATGCCATGGCTGGCTGGCAGGTGCCGGGCAGGAGCCGTCTTGTGGCACTGATCATGTCTTCAGTCGGGCATGCCGATGCTGCGACCAGACGTGCTGATCACCCCCATGTAAGCAGGAGTATGGCGACATGGCGGCACGCACCCGGCAGCTGGCACAGATGGCGCAGCAGCTCATGCAGCTGGCGGGAGAGCGAGACGTGGCGGTGGGTGCTGGGCCGGCGGGCATGGGGGCAGCGAAGGCCGTGGTGTGGTGGCGCGGCAAGCTGCTGCAGGGACGGCATGCGCCATGCCATGGCATGTCACGCTATCATGGTCCATGTGCAATCAGCCCTTGTTCTCCTGCTTGTGTGTTCATCACTACCCATGCTGGCAGCTGCACTGCACCTCACGCGCTCTGCTGCTCGCCCCTGACATCAGGTGGTGCTCATGAACCAAGTGACCACCAAGCTAGAAGGGGGCGGCGGCGGCGGCAGCGGCGGTGGTGGCAGCAGAGGGGATGGCGCGTCAGATGTTGCAGCGCGGCTGGTGCCGGCGCTGGGCGACTCGTGGGCGCATGCCGCCACCGCCCGCGTCATCCTGCACTGGCATGAGGGCAAGCGACGAGCCTTCATCTACAAGTCACCCACGCAGCCGGCGGCTGCGGGCGAGTACACCGTAACAAAAGAGGGTGTGCGCGGCCTGCCCAGCGCGCACCGGCAGGGCGGCAGCAAGCGGGCCCGGCCGGAGGGCTGAGGCTCAGTTCCCGTCATGGCGGCAGGCAAACCCTTATCCGGTTTGATCCCTACAGCTTTGCATGCCATGTACACACGCTGCCATGCCGCTGGATGTAAGTGGGGAGGCCGGCATCGTGCCGCAGGGGCGAGGTCAGGACCGGCACGTTTGAACGCGCATGAGCGCATCTGTCCGCATGGCGGGGCGGGAGCCCCATGGCTCCCGCCCCTGCCGGCCCCTTGCAAATTCGATTCCCTGCCCCAACACAAGCTCACACAGCCTGCACCATGAACGAGGAGAGGCAGCAGGTGCACCGTGTGGCCTTTCTGGGCACGCACAACTGGCGCGGTGAGGCGGGGCTCTGCGACGCCCTCCGATCGCTGGCTGGATGATGCTGGAGGCCCCCACGCAGCCGAGGGGCTCGGGCGCGGTACAAACGTTCAATGATGGCTGCAGCGTGCACTCCGTGCCACCCTCTGGCGCTCGCTGGCGGCGCGGAGGGTGGCCTCCGAGCTGCAGCAGGGCGCCGCGGGTCCATCCCGCCCATGAGGTCATCCCCAGGGGCGCCGCCGCCAGCTTCTGCGCCGCGCCGTTCCCTTCGCCGCTCACGCGCCGCCTGCCCCCACTCCCCGCCACTCGCAGCCCACATGGCGGTGCGCTGGTGGGACTCGGCCCACGGCGCAGGCGAGCGCGCGGCCAGCGAGGCGGCGGCGCCGCACCGCCGCACCGATGTGTTTGGCATCGCCCGCCCCGAGATGCCGGCTGATGCAGCCAAGCACCTGGCGCACCTGCAGTGGCTGGCACTGAAGCCTGGCTCCGACACTCGCGTGGCGGCTGCCAAGGGCGTGGAGGCGGTGGTGTGCAGCGGCCAGGGCCCCAACGACGTCCAGGTGGGCGGAGCAAGGGCTGGCAGTTTGCAGCGCGCCGCGCCAACAGCCGACAGATGCCGGCAGGTGGCGGCCGCCGGTCCCATGCCTGCTCTTCGCCTGCTGGCAGCTACGAGGCTTCAGGCTGCCCGTGCGCGGCCCTGGCAGTTGCCACTCAGATGCATGCTTGTCAGGCATCGCCAGGCCTGCCAGGCATCGCCGAGCCTGCCCGGCCGCGGGATTTAGGAGCCATTTGGTGATTGCTGCGGTATCCTGCACCCAGCCCGTTGGCCAGGCCTTTTCCCTCCCACTTCCACATCACATGCTGCTCCCCTGCTTCCCCCTACAATGCAGATTGCCAAGGACTGCCGCGCTGCGGGCAAGGCAGTGTTCATCGAGAGCCTGGTGAGGCTGCGCTGCACGCTTGCCGAGGCTGCACGCATGCTCAGGCTGTTGCAATGCAGAGACCGGCAAACTGCGCTCGCCCGCCCACAGACATGCTGGGTGTAGTATTGCTTTGCGTACGTGCAAGCACGTGTCATGTCGCCGCCTGTCTGTGGTGTGCAGGAGCGTTTGTTCTCCCCGTGGTGTGCAACCAGCCAGCAACCCGCATGCACGGCATTTACCTGCCCGGCATGCCCCTCCCTCGCCTGCAGGAGAGCTTCACCCCCGCCGACCTGGCGGACCTGGCGGCGCAGGGCGAGCAGGCTCCCCTCCTCATGTCGGGCCTCTACCTGCGCTTCGACGCAGGTGCGGCTGGGTGTTGACCACGTGGCCGGTGGACCCTTTGGATGATGGACGGTTGCGGGCTGTGGGGCCCTGGTGCCCCCAGTTTGGAGTGCCTGTCCCACCTGTGCGCCTCGTGCCTCCTGACATGTACTTCCCGCCTGGTTCTCCTCCGGATCCACTGCTGCAGCCTCCCAGGAGGTTGCGGAGCTGGGCATTGAGAGCGTGGTGGGGCGGCCCCTGCTCTACCAGGCCCATGCCTCCACCCTGGCGCCCAGCCTGCAGGGCAAGGGTGAGCGCCTGCTTGCGGCTCGAAGCACACTGCGTTTATATGCCTGCATGCAGGGCAGGGGTGTGGCACAGCTTGCGCTTCCACGGCCTTGCTGGGCTCATGCTGCATGTTGGGGCTGACGGCATGCCTCCGCACGCACATTCTTTTACAACCTTTAAACCCTAGTTTGTTTCGCTGCCCTGACCCGCCGCCCCTCCCTCTGCCCGCTGTGAGCAGACACGCTGCCGGGCGACAGCTCCATCCCCTTCCCCTCCCGCATGCGCAACTACCCCGTCACCCCCTCCCTCTTCGACCTGGGTGAGGCCTGCTTCGTTGCTGAGCAGCATGGCGGTATGCCAGCCTCAGAAAAGCAGTGCAGCGGCTGACAGCTGGTTGCTGAGCAGCATGGCGGTATGCCAGCCTCAGAAAAGCAGTGCAGCGGCTGACAGCTGTGCTGCCAGTTTGCGTTCAGCAAATGGATGCTGCCTGCTGCAGGCAAGCGCCGGCGCTGCTGTAGCCCAACCAGCTCCCCGCTGAGCAACCCCAAGCTAAACAGATGTTTTACCGATCTCCATGACAATGCCCTTGATCTGCAGGCATTCAGCAGGTTGATGCCCTGCGCTGGCTGCTCAAGGCAGAGCCCACCGAGGTCTACGCCGCCGGCACCAATGGCAGCGGGGCTGCTGACGACATCAATGCCTACGAGGCTCTGAGCCTGACGTGAGCTGGTTTGATGCGTTGAAATGCATTGCTGAGAGCCGGGACGCTCACAGCATGCATGGTGTCCGTTGAGCCTGGTGGCTGGCATGAGCACGCAATGGCCAGCTCTTCCGTAGCAGCTGTGCAGCAGTGCCAACTTTCACACAATCCTGGTGGCAACTCCCTTCCCTCGACTCGCAGCATCAAGACCGACAGCGGCGCGCTGGCGGTGCTGACCCTGGACGCCAGCGGCGGCGCGGCGCGCCAGCGCGTGCAGATTGTGGGCGACCAGAGCCGCTGCGCGCTGGCGGGCAAGTCATCGGCACCCGAGCTGCAGGAGGTGAGGGTGGTGGCTGGGTGGGGAGGGCAGAGGGCGTATGTGGGTTCTGCCCCTGCTCCAGTTCACATCACTTGCCATCGACCCACCATCTGTACTGTACACACCTCTGCTCAACGTGAGCTGCTGCCTGATACCGAGCCGCCATCTGTGCTTCACGTGTCCCAGGCCGGCATCAACCATTTCCTGGACTGCGTGACTGCGGCTGCCGAGCCCCGGGTGACCGCCACCGACGCTCTGCGTGCCGCGGCCGTCATGGCAGCCGCCCGCGAGTCCCTTCGCACCGCCGCACCTGCTGCCGTGGACTACAGCCTGACCGGCGCTGCTGCCTCCGCCGCAGCTGGAGAGGCACCCCTGGCTGGCGCCACCGCCACGGTGCGCCTGGCGGCCAGCACTGCGGCAGACAAGGCCGCCGCCGCCGCGGCATCCCTGGTGGCAAGCGCCAAGCAGCTCTCGGCGGGCGGTGGTGCCGGTACCGCTGCCCGCAAGGACGATGAGGGTGGTGTGTCCACCCCGCCGCACCAGGGCACCCCGGCTGCTAAGGCAGGACCTGGCACTCCTGAGAGCCCCCCTCTGCTGCCCCTGCCGCACCGCGCATGAGCGGGCAGTTGCAATCGGCTGATGGCAGCCATACGTGCTGGCCCGACGCCCGGGCAGCCTGGCAGCTGCTGTGCTATCCCTCGCTGAGCGCAGCAGCTGTGCACAGCGGCAGGCTGAAGAATGAGTGATGCAAGCCGCGAAGGCTGCTGACCTGCTGCCCATTCCTGCTTGTGGCAACGACTGCACTTGAACCGAACCAAACCCTGCCGTAACCCACGGCCCGTTTGCCCAGAATGCATAGCGAACCACACCCACACGACATGCCTCTGCCCTTCCCTGATGTGCTGTATCTCTTTGCCCTCCCTCCATACACGTTTCGTTGTGTTCTTCCATGGCTGCGCCGCATTGCAAGACATGCGCGCTGCATGCATCGCCCCGGTCCCCTGTCACAGTTCACCCCCATGCCTTGTTGATATGCACTCTCACTTTCCCTCCCCTCTGCCCACCCGTTTGTTGTGTGCTTAGTTGCTAGCGTATTCTTTTCCGGCCTGCCCGTGCGTGCTGAATGCTCACATTAGAATAGAAACCAGTGAATGCGCGTTAATGTGATCGCCAGTCGAGGCTCAGCGAGTTTGAGAAGAAGTGCAGGGAAGGTAGCAACTACAAAGGCAAGAATGGCAGCAACTGGAATTGCAGCATGGGCAGGCATCGTGGCAGCACGGGGAAGCAGAACGGCGGGCTGAGGAGTAGCTGCCGTCAGGCGCGCCACCAGGGCGTGCCGGCCTCAAACACTGCCGGCGCGTCTGGGCTGCCGCCCATGAAGGCTGCTGTGACCTCCAGGCGGCAGGCCTGCAGGCCAATGCCGCCAGTTGGCTCCTCCAGCAGGCGGCCACCCTCCGGCCACAGCTCCTCGCATGCATCCCCCTCAAACAGACGCTGCAGAGGGAACAAAGGGGGGGTACCGGATGTGTGGTCAGGAGGCAGGGCGCCACATGTGTCGCCTCACAGTACAGGCAGTGTGGCCAGAGGGGAGGGCCAGGGATGGGGCGCTCACTTGCAGGATGACAGCTGCGGGAACGAGATTCAGCGTGACACGCGCCCACGCAAATGAAGTGATGCACACGCACACCCAAGGCCAGCGAACGGACAGGCTGTTGTGAGTCACCTGGCGCAGCTCAGGCGAGGCCAGCGGCTGATAGATGCCGTCCCCCAGCAGCGGGCAGCCAACCGCCGACAGCTGGGCGCGGATCTGGTGCGTGCGCCCCGTCAGCAGCTCAATCACGCACTCGTGTGCGGGGGCGCCAGGGTCCAGACCCAACTGCCGCGCCCCAGCTTCCGTCAGCCTGCGACAGCAAGCGCGAGAGGACGAGCTGTAAGAAAGCTGGGCGCGCGCGCCAGCAGGGCTCAGGCAAGATGATGCAGCATACCCAGTGGCCGCAATAATGACAATTGCGCACAGGGCCGTGATTGCCTGGCCCTCGGTTGACGAACGCTAATCACCAGACGGGCACCCCCTGCCGCGCCCACAGTCCAGCCAATCCAGGCTCCAAGCATTCACACGCAGCCCAGCAGCCAAGATTCAACACCCAGGAGCGCTCACCGGATGGGTGCCACTTCAAGCACCCGCAGCTCGGCGGTCAGGCTGCCCTCCACCTCTTCCTCCCAGCCATGCACCACGGTGAAGAAGGGCAGCCCCTGGTGCCGCCGCTCCACTGAGAGGCGGTGGCGCAGCAGGCCCAGCGGGGGAGGCGCTGACGTGGCGGCGCGGTAAAACTTGCGCAGCGCGCGGGCAGGTGGGGCTGCCGCCGCATCGCTGCTGCTGCTGGCGAGGATGCTGGTGCGCGCTGCTGCGCCGCGGGGGCTGCCCCTGCCGCTGCCCTCGTCTTCGCTGCTGCTGCTGCTGCTGCTGCTGCTGCTGCTGCTGCTGCTTTCCCGCTTGATCATCTCCATGAACTGCCGCACAAAGTCCTTTGTCTTCCCCAGCACCAGCAGGCCCTCAGTGCACTGGTCTAGCCGATGTGTGACACGCAGCAGGCGCTCAGAGTACCCAACCGCCTGTAGCGGCGTGCAGCCGGAGTGGAGGCAGGGAGGGTGGGCCAAGGGTTCAGGGGCGGCAACACACTAGTGGTCCGCTCCCAGATGACATCCCAATGTGGGGCTGCAGCACCAACTACACTTGCAAAACGTGCGCAAGGTGGCTGCTGACCTTCGTGCGGCAGCGCACCTGGGCAGCGCAGCTGGGGGCGCACTCAATCAGGTTGTCGACTGTTGGGGCAGCGGGCACCCCTGCTGGCTTGCTGACGACCACAAAGTCTGGTGTGTCGGCAACAATTCGGTCCTGCAGGACGCAGCGCACGGCACAGCGGGCAGTAGTCAGAAGCAGGTCAGCAAGGGCAAGCCGAATGGACCTGGTCCAACAGCAGCCACAGCAGCAGCAGCGTGGTACCATGCAACCGCAACCGCAGAAGGGGCGATGACAGCAGTGGCGGCCTCGGCAGCGGCGGCAGCAGCGTGGCAGCAGCAGGTCGGAACGGTTCATGTGCCCTCACCGCCCAGGAGACAGAGTAGGCGGCGGGGAAGCGCTTGGGCATGAGATGTACGCGCACATACGAGTGCTCAGGGATGACCAGGTCTTCGGTCACGCGCTGCGGCGTGCGCGCCTCTGTCTGCGGCAGGGCGGCGGGAAAGAGGGCGAGCAGGTGGGACAGAGTGCAAGCAGGTGGGACAGAGGGAGAGGAGAGCAGGAGACTGCCCTGGATGGTAGCTGTATGCACGCGCGTGCAGCGCTGTCGTGTAGCAATGTGCAGCAGTGCTTCTGCCTGCTGCCGCCCATCATGGCCTGCCTCCAACTTACGCCGTTGCCTGCTGCCTTGAGTGCTGCCTGCCGCCGTGCGCGCGCCGCCGCCACCTCCGCTGGAGGCATGGTCGCCAGCACTGCCGGCGGCACAGCAGGGGGCACCGGGCAGGTGTGCACCGCCCCAAATTGCAGCAGCAGCTCGATCGCACCCTGACGGCAAGGCGAAGAAGGACCAGGAGTTGAATGAAGCCAAGCCAGTGCACGGTGCTGCTGCACTGTGGGCCTGAACAGCCAGCGCGCACACCCCATGTGCGCAGCAGCTGTGTTGTCAAAAAGCCAAGCACCTCAATCTGAGCCTGCCCGACAGCCCGCAATGGACAGTGGGAAGCTGCTGCGCTGTACTGCGGCCGCACCTGGGGCAACCGTAGCGCCTCGGTCACAATCTCCGACAGGAGGCCCTCCCTGGGCGCCAGCACGTGTTCCACCCAGGAGCCTTTGAACAGCTGGTAATCCGGCGGCGGCGGGATGGCCAGGGCCTGCAGCAGCTGCGCCGCCCTGGGGTCGATGTCGCTGCCCTCAGAGGCAGTGCTTGCAGCTGCGGCATCAGCAGGCCGGGTGCCTGTGGCGGCCGCCATGGCGCGCCGCTGCCGCAGGGTGCCGCCGCCGCCGCTGGCAAGCGGGGCCGCTGGAGGCGCTACCCGGGCTTTGCAGGCTGCCAGTAGAGCCGCTCTGATGCGCAAGGCGGGCAGCAGGGAGGCGCCCACGGCCGCCACTGGCCGAGCGCACATACAGTGCGTCAGGGCAAGCCCGTCTGCGCAGCTGGACAATGCAGTAATGACGCTGAGGTGAAAGGTAACGCGTCCATGTGCATGCAAGCCTCCCAGGCTTCAGGGGCTGTGCCCCCGCCCGCTGCCGCCGCCCGCTGCGCCCGCCGCCGGTTGATGAATGCTGCAGGCGCTGATCGCTCTGCTGCTCAAGCCATCCTCCAGCCATTTCGAGCTTGATCAAAAGCTCAGGATGGCCAAGGGAGGCGACAAGCTGCGCCTGCAGCAGAACGCGGCGCACGTCCGCAAGCTGCAGCTGCTGATTGCCGGGGCCAATGTGAGCAGCCTGCAGGCCGCGTGGATGCGTCCGCCGACAGCTGCGGCAGTCGCGCTTCTTGCAGCTGCCCGCCAGCGAGCGCAGCTGGGCTCGGGGACCGCTTTCCAGCGCTCTCTGTCTGCCTCACAGGCGATTTTAACCGCCGATCACGGCACTGCCGCGTCTGAGCTCGCCGCCGTCGCCGCCGCCGCCTGCCGCCGCCTTGCTCACGCCCTTTCCGCCGCTGAAACAGGTCGCCTTTGTGCTCATCCGCCTGGTGTGGCGGGGCGCCTCCGCCGGCAAGGGGCTGTATGCCGGCCTGGCGCTGACGACGGTGCTGTACGCCACCTGCTACCGCTCCATCGCCGGCGCGCTGGGTGCGTCGGTTGAGGTGCCGGGCTTGGCTCTTGGTAGGCCTGCATCCTCCTGCCGCTCCCTGTGCTGTGGAACAGTTGGCCGCTGTGCCTCGACTGCTGAACCGCCACACTGGTCACTGCCATGAACCTGCGCTGTGCGACGCTGCCCTGCAGCCCCGGTGTACGGCGCTGGCGGCGAGCTGGTGTACGCGGGGCAGGACCTTTCGATTGGCGGTGCACTGGAGTACTTCCATGACGTCCTGTACATCTGCATCTTCGTCCAGGTGCGCTGTGTGCAGCTTGATCAGTTGGTGTGCTGCTGCATGCCTTTGCTCTCTCAGGTGCGCGAGGCACTGCACGTTGGTGGTTGCGCTGTGGCCATGCAGCGGCAGCACAACGCAGGGGTGAGGTTGGGCGCCTCAACACGAGCAGCAGCAGCCTGCAATCTTGGCTTGCCGCTACCAGTTGTGGCCCCTCGCATCCCGGTTGCCGCAGATGCTGGGCTGCTACACAGACAAGGCATGGTGGTCGTTCCTGCTGGTGCGTGCTGCTGCTGCCTTGCGGCGCCTGGTGGACTGGTTGCTGGAGGGTGTGAGCCAGCGATGAGTTCGGGCTGCTGCAGAGGCGAGAGTGACGCATGCCAGCCGTGCGCATGTGCAGCCAAGCCGGCTGGCACCAGCCCGCCAGGCTCCGCAACGCCGCATGCCGTGTGCCGCCGCCGCAACGTGCCCCTCGCTCTGCATGCCCTGCAGATCCCAGCGTTTGCTGGCTACCAGTTGATGGTGCATGTGGTGCTGCCCTGGTGGAACACTCCCAAGCTGGATGACATGCCCGAAACAGGTGGGCGGCTGCAGGCCTGCTGAGGCCATTACCCTGTCTGAACAAGGTGGCCGCGGCATACGCAGGAGAGGCGGCTGGTGTGAGCTCTTGTAACGCCGGGCGATTCCGAAGCAGCAGGCCAGCAGTTCAGATTGCTGCTTCGGACCTGCAGGCCTCCAGCCCTCGTGCTTGCCTGTGCATCTGTGGCATGCACAGGGCAGCCGCCAGTCATCGCGGTGCCCGGGAAGGCGTGCGGGCGCTCCTGCTTCTCCTCACGTGTAGGCTGCCACCTGCAGGCCTTTCCACCCAGAAGCAATCTTCCCATGCGCACGCCTGCACCCCACTTGCCCCGCTGCAGATGCGGATCGCAAGCGGCGGGAGAAGCGCGAGCGGCAGGAGGCGCGGATGGCCAAGTTCCGGCGGTGAAGGAGCTTCACAGCACAGCAGCGACCGGGCATGGCGCGGCGCTCTGCTGCATCAGCGCTCCACCCGACCCTGCTTGCCTCCAGTTTTGACGCACATTGCTTCACTGCTGCATTGTCACGAGCATGTAACGAATGACGGGTCGCTGAGGAAGGGGATTCGGCAGTGGCAGCAGGCCGGCGGTCGCACGGTCGCATGGGAAGCCCAGGGAAGGCAAGATCCATCTCGTTTGTTGCATCGGGTGCCTCCTGTGCTGTTCAGTTGTTCGGTCGTTCAGGAATGCCCGCCTGGAACCTGGCGAGCTGGGCAAGGGGCCGAGAGAACCTGGGTGGAAACCCGTTTGCCTTCTGCTGAGCACGACTGGGCCTCTCGCCTGACTGCCCACTGCCTGAGCTTGCAGAGCAGGCACGAGCGCTGCATCAGACGGCTGCCGACCGTCGCCACCGCCGCCACCGCTCCAATCCGCAGCCCTCTGCCATGCCTCTCCCTTCCACCTTGCCTGCAGCCCACATGGGCCATGAATCTGTCGGGGGTGACGGGCATTGGTGCCGCCCTAGCCGCCGGAGCAGCGCTGGCACTGCACCGCTCCTGGCGCCTGCTCCTGCCGCCGCCCGTGGCGCCGCTGGCGGCAGGTCTGGCCGAGGCGGCGCTGTGGCACACAGCGGCCGCTGGCATTGCCATTGCGCTGGCCTCTAACCAGCACTTCCCGGCCTGGGGAGTGGACCTGCCTGGCAAAGACTACATGGTGAGGCAACGATGGGGCGATTAACTGCCTTTACACAAAACGGTGAGCGGTGGAAACCAGCTGCTCGGCCCAGTGCTTCCACATTCATGCAGAGCGGGCACATCGGCTGGCTGCGCTGGTTGCTGCTGGTGCGTGCCACTGCATGCGCAGGCTTAAGGCTTGGGTGGCGCTGCCATGAACAGACAGCGTGTAACTTGGGCTGGCAGTTGGCTGGCATTCACGCAGGGGCGGCCAGCCTGCCGAGACTGGAAGGCACGCAGCCGCACACAACAGCTCACAGTCGCGATCACGCTTCCCCGTTTGCTACCTGTAGGCTCCCTACAATTTGGGCGTGCAGGCTGCGTTTTGGCTGTACCAATGGACTTCCAGCGGAGAGCCGCTGCACTCCCGGCTGGCCGACTGTGAGCGCGCATGGGCTGCTCATGTCTGGGTGATGCTGCATGCAGGCTGCCTGTGTTTCTGTCTGTTTACATGCAGGCTGTGAAAGTAGGCCTTGGGGCTGCTCCCACAATTACAGCCGCCACCGCTGCCGCTGCCGCTGCCGCTGCCGCTGCCGCTGCCGCAGCTGCTGCTGCGATCAGGGAAGCAGCTCGCGCCGCCCTGCTCGCACCACTGGTCTGCCACGCGTGCCTCCCTCCTCCCTCCTCCGCACACCCCGCAGGGCTGTACCTGGGTGGCTGGCCAGTCTCCGCCTCTGACCTGCCACCTGGCTCGGCGGCCCTGCTGGATGTGACCAACGAGCTCAGCATCCCGGTAAGGTCATCTAAGCCACTGAGTGGACTAAACTCGATGTCCTGCCCGCTACACGTCCTGCGGTCTACCTTACACCGCGGATGCGCGCATTTTCTGAAGCATCCATCTCAATCAGCTGACTGCTCCCGTCCCTGCACCGCGCACCTGTGACAGGTCGCCAAGGCGGCGCCTGCCTACCGCTGCTTCCCCTCCTGGGAGACGCAGGGGCTGGGCCCCGAGCCGCTGCAGGCGTGGGATGGGACACTGGTTCTGGGCATGGCCTCAGCTTGCTGGCCGCAGAGCGGCGTGAAGTCCCCTGCAAGTTGCTCGGAGGGACATGCCATGCAGAGTCGCCACCTTGCATCTGTGCACCGTCCCCATCTGCGCAGGCGGCGGTGGAGTGGGCCCTTGAGCAGCGGCAGCAAGGACACACCATTCTGGTCTTCTGCACGCATGTGAGCTGTGCTGGGCTGCGATCTGCAGGGTGGCGGTTGAAGAGCAACAGCCAACAGCTGAACAGTGTGCGCATCAGTACCTCTCGCATGCGCATTGTTCAGCAGACTGCCCAGCCATCTGCTGCCGCTCATCCCTGCTGCAGGGCCATGGGCGTAGCGCGGCTGCGGCCGCTGCGCTGCTGCTGGCGGCAGGTGACGCCTCATCAGCTGATGCAGCACTGGAGCTTGTGAAGCAGCGGCGCCCAGGGGCCTCTCCAAACCACCGCCAGGTGGCGACGCTGCACGAGTGGGCGGCAAAGTACCAGCGATGAGCTGCCCTGTTCAACCTGCAGGGTGTGGGCAGTGCCGGCAGCATACAAAGTTGTGCGAGGTGCACTGCTGCAGTGCCATGTGACCCAGCACTGCCACCTTTCCAAGCGGCTGCCTGTGCCAAGAGCCCAATCCCATGCCTTGGATTACATGGCTGCATTGAACTGAATGCTGATAGCGGTGTAACACCCTTAGCGAGAGCAAGTGCCGCCTTTTCTTACACAGCGTTGCATACTAGCATGGGCTGCCACCCGGGGGCAATGCTGCTTGGCCGCACCAGTGCATGCCACAACCGCAAAGAGAGTGCGGGTTGTTTCGTACTACAATAGCAATCGTGCCTGCTGCGTGTTTGAACTAGTAAGTGTAGTGCAACAAAAGCGCAAAACTGTTCAGCGGCGGCTGAAACCCAGGGACAGCAAGGCGGGTAGTAGGGGCGTATCTTATCTTATCGCGGCTGGAAAAGGACGGCTGATGAAATGAGCTTGGCGGGCAAAGAGTCGACGGCAAGAAAGTAAGACTGGCTGGCGGACGGACAGGGGAGAGAGCAAGGGCTTAGGGGTGATGAGATGGCGCGGTGGATTTGTCATTCGGTGCAATAGCAATGAGGGGGTGAGGGAGTGAATGGGTGGTCGAAACGATTTTTTGGAAGCGCATACATTTGCACTGTGGCAGAGAGCTGATGGGTGTGCTGATCAGACGGGAGCACCCACTGACCAGCACACCAATCGGAGGGCTTGTGAAGGTAAATAGCGCGCAGCGACGGGCCGAGGGCTGCACGGTAGTATGCAACAGGTCGCTAAAATTGCAGGAAAATTGGGCGGGCGCGCCCAGGCAGCCGCAGCACACGCCACCAGCTGGGGCCGAGCAAGGTGCAGGGGTGGAGGAGTAGCCGCTTCTGGGTGCCTCTCACCCAGACCTGACCCAGAACGAGCGCCACGAAAACCGCGGGCGGCCGGATGCTGCCGCCGGGACCATTTGTGGCCCGCTGCCGTCGCTGCTGCCCCCGCCGCCATTGCTGCGCCGGCTGCCCCAGCTGCGCCTGCCCACCCAGCTGCGGCGCTGGGGGCATGCCTGTGGCTCCGGCGGTGGCTCGGGAGGCTCGCTGCCTTCCGACCCAATCAGCTTGGCGGATTTGGATGGCAGCGGGGCAAAGGTATCTGCAAGCGCGTCCTCTGCAAAGCTGTCCTCCTCCTCCCCCTCCTCCGCCACCTCCACCACAGCGCCCAGCGTGGCCTGCAGGCGCTTGCGCAGCGCTCGCTTCTCCTTATCAGGTAGGAAGGTGTAGTCGGCTGCTGCCACCGTCATGGCCCGCAGCTCGCGATGGCTCACTCCAAACGTCTGTAGAGCAGGGGTGGGTGGGGATGCCAGGGACGGCAGTGTGGGGTCGGGATGGCAGACGTGCGGCGGCGGCGGCGATTGCTTCATCTTGCGTGCTCATCATAATGGCAAGGCGAGTCCAAAGCACAGCCTGGTCCCAGCTGTCGCAGTGCCATACCCCTGGGGACCCAGCCCTGCTTGCCTGTGCTGCAATGGCAAGCTCCTGAGTGAGGCTGGTGTTCAGAATGCCGCTGTCGTCGGTGCACAGCGCCACAGGGTGGCCTGCGGGCAGAGACATCAGAAAGGGGTCAGTGGCGCACCCTGCGGTTCACTTGCATGCATGCTCTGTGCGAGCAGCATCTGGCGATGGCAGCAGCGGCAGCAGCGGCAGCATCTGGTGGCAATGCCAATGGCAGCATCTGGTGGCGATGGCAGCGGCAGCACCTGGCAGGGGCAGCGGCGGCGGCGGCGG
Source organism: Chlorella sp. CH2018 (assembly GCA_009928355.1). Taxonomy (NCBI): domain Eukaryota; kingdom Viridiplantae; phylum Chlorophyta; class Trebouxiophyceae; order Chlorellales; family Chlorellaceae; genus Chlorella; species Chlorella sp. CH2018. The sequence goes on along the minus strand of VIYQ01002816.1, from coordinate 4,480 downwards.
CGGCGGCAGGCTGCAACAAGTGGCTTATCGCCCACCCTGGCGGAAGAGTGTGCCGAAGGGGTGGTCTGCGTAGCTGGTGACCGTTCGTGTCACCACGTTCGAGGTGAGGCAGATCTCAACTGGGATGCGGGACCTGCCAAACGGATGCTTGGGGGCAGGCAGGGCGGTGAAGGTCTGCATGGCTTCAGGGCACTCAGCTTGGGGCCAGTGTGCGACAGACAGAGCGAGCCAGTCAAGGCAGCCACGGCAGCACCCTTGCGGGGCCTGGGCAGCCGTCTGCCTCTGCATTGCGTCCCCCCAAGCACTCACTCCAGCAGCTGCTGGCGCAGCTCAGGTGTTAGGCAGCAGCAGTGGCCCAGCCGGTCGGGCCGCCAGGCCAGCATTTCAGCCAGCTCGCTCGGGTTGAAGCCCTGCAGGGTTGACAGGAGAGGGGCGGCAGCCAGCTGCAGTAGCGGGCAGGCTATAGCAAGCCCCGATGCACATGCGTGCTCTCCCCACAACAATCAGCAGCCTGCCTGTGCAGCCGCCTCACCTCCGCCTCAAGCGACACCTTGAGACCGCGCTCCCGCGCCGCATCCATTGCTGGCCGCAGCTCCTCCCATTCGCCCACTGTGGGGTTGCCTGCGGAACGGGTGGGCAGCACAGGAATGACGGGTGTGCATGCCGCAGCAGCGGCCCTGCGCATTGCAAGGGGCTGGCGCGTGGATGGCGGCACAGGGGGTCCGAGCCATGATGGCCTCCCATGGGCTCTAAGTGTGCTGCCCACCAAGGCAGCGCAAGCACTGCACTGCAGCCCTCCTTTGAGCACCACGCCACGCCCACCCCGCCCTTGCCCTCTGGCTGCGCGCAAACCCAAACCTGACATGCACCTTTTGCCACCACCATCGCAGCCTCGCTTGCCCAGCCCAGCCCACCTGTGAGCGCCACCCCCACCACGCCTTGGTCCATCAGCTGCGCCGCCAGCTCCACGGTGGCAAAGGCGTCCTCCACTTCCTTCTCCCGGTCGATGGACAGCAGCAGGCGGCACTCCAGGTCTGCAGGTGGGGAGGCATGGGCAAGGGCGCTTAGCGTGTCAGCCCTCCCATCAAAGCTAGCCACTGGACAGCAGCAGCAGCAGCACACAGGTCTTGGGGGCAGCATTGATGAGCAAAGAGCCAGGGGTCAGTTGGTGTCATGTTCCCGAGGCTGGCTGTAACACGCTGGCCGGCGGCACTGTTGGCAACAGCAGACGTGCGCACATTTTGTGTGTAGTTTGGCACATGTGCAAACCTGCCGTTCAAATCGCCTCGCAAGTGCGACTCCGACTGCGACTCCCCTCCCTATGCCCCATACCTGCTTCCCGTGGGCGGTAGCTGTTCTCGTAGTACTGCCGCACCCCCTCCAGCACTGCCGCCATGTACGACTCCCGGCTCACACCCAGGTCTGGGCGGCACTTGGGTGTGGTCCGCAGCTCCACATACACCGCTCCATCATCTGCAAAATCAGCCAGCGCCTCCCTGCAGCACACACAGATTGCAAGCCGCGGGCGCGTGTGTCGAAAACTGGAGCGCCAAAGCCGAGCAGAGGCAGCGGCTCATCTGCAACTGCCGCAGATTCTCCGCGGCACAGACCAGCGGCGGTGAAGGGGCAGGGGGCGGTGGGGGTAGGCTCTGGCCTGCCACATCTAGCCCGCCCAGACGCTCTGGTGCATGTTTAGGCATCAGACAAAGCCTGCACAGGTGCAAGCTTGCATGCAGCACGGCTAACGCGTACCCGTACCATCAGCTGCCGATGCCCGCGGCGCAGCTGCCGATCCTGCGCCTGCCCGCGGCGCGAAACGGACTCAACACACAGGCTACAACCCGGCTACAACCCACCATGGCCCAGCCCAGCCCACCTTGTGATGCGTGTGATGGAAGCGTGCTTGGTGGTGATGGTATGCAGCAGGTCAAACATCTGGAAGCACTCTCCAAAGGAGGGGCTTGCTGCGCAGGGTGCGGTAGGGGCAGTGGCGCACACATGCAATCAAACGGCTCCCGGGGCACATGCACTGCAAGCTCAGTGGCATGTATGGGCATGCCATGCCTCAGCGCCCCAGCGTGCAAGCTCTCAGCTGGCCGGCAGCTACCCCAGGCAACCCTGGGAGCGCAAGGCAAATAGCAGGAGCCAGTACCAGAGGTGGGCAGCTGGGCGCAGCCCGCCGGCACTCACTCTCTTCTGCCAGCTGCACCAGCCCATCCAGGCACACAGGCTTGCCATCCAGCAGCACCCCAGACGCCAGCTCCCTGCCAGACAGGAGAGGCGGATCAGCCCCGACGGGCAGGTGAAGTGCACAAGGCAAACACAGCAGTCGGGCGGGACCCACAAGGCAAGGGGAAGTACGGTTGCAAGTAGGGCAAGAGATGCCAGGGGCTCACCTCAGTGTCGAGTCCCGCACGCAGCCGTTCAGGTGCGCCGACAGCTCCACTTTGGGCAGGCGGCGGCAGAAGGCCAGGTGCTCGCAATTGGAGGCTGCATTGGCAAACTCGCGGCTCCGCCGCGGCGGCTGCTTCATGCCTGGAGCTCCAGGGGCCTGCAGGGTGTGCTTGAACATGCAGGTCGTCACGACTGTTGTCAGGGGGGTCCCCAGACACGCCCAGGAGATCAGGCCAGGCTAGGAGCACGCGCGGCTCCAGGCCGAGCGGCAGCCGTCGCCCGCAGGCCGGGCACAACCCCTGCTGCCGCGCAGCTCCGCCCCGCGCCCACACAGCATACTCGACCACCCCACCTCGATCGCCCGGAGGTGCGGCTGGGCGTGCGGAGGGGCGGCAGCGGCGAGGCTGGCAGGTGCGCTGGGCTGTGAGGTCGCTGGCGCCGGGAGACTCAAATTCCGGACGCGCCAGCAGCAGGAGAAGTGGAAACCACCCGACAGTCGCTCCGCCAGCGTATCCCGATCACACTCACCCTCCAACAGCGGCGCTGCTGCGCACGCTGTCGCATGCCGGACGGCTGCCGTCGCCCAGTTTCCTCAAGGCGGGAACGCGCCCCAATAACCCTGAGCCACATCACCACCAGTAACATGGGCTTATGCACCACTCTGCACGGTGTGATGTGGAATGGCTAGATGCGAACACTGCACAGCGCTGCCCCTGGAGGCACAGCACAAAGCTGCTGGGCACAAGGCTGGGCCGCGCGTTAACAGCCCTGGCTGGCGCGGTGGAGGCCATTTGAGGCTGCTGCCATCACCGTTGGGCACATAGTTTACGGAGGCCCCAATTACAGATCGTTAAACATATATGGTGTCAGCTGAGGTGGGTGTTGATGCTGAGGCACGGACAGACGTTTGAGTGGCAAGTGGGCGGGTTGTGACAGATGGGAAGCCGATAGCCAATGAATGGTTCTGGAAGGTTGATGGCCGAGGATACATTGTGGAAGACGATGTCTCATAGGGTGCCTGAGGGTGATATTTCTGGAGCAGGAACTGTGCAAGGCGTCTGTGCAGGCTGTGGCGGGAGCCATGCCGCCGTTGCTGCCGGTCGGTGGCCCGCGAGGACTGGCGGGGGCACATCCTCTGCAGCAGCTTAACAGTCGCGCGCGCTGCATGGCTCTTGCAAGATGCTTCTGCTGCTGCCGCTGACGCCGCCACTGCTGCTGGCTGTCGAGACTGGGGGCACGTCCCACCTGGCTGCTTTCGGTTGAGAGCTGGTTGCAGGGGGGCACAGCAGCGCTGCATTCTAGCCAGGGCGTGGGCCTCACTGCGAGCCCCAGTACTGGCCAGCCACCTTCTTCACATACTCCACGGGGTCCTGCAGGAGGAAGGGAGTGGGGGCATGAAGGGTGCACCCACGGAAGGCTGTCGCCAGGATGGGCAGAGCAGGCGGCAGGGCGGCAACTGCCCGCCAAAAACCAGGCCAGCCCGATGCCTAGCGGTGGGGCATGGGCGGCCGCCTTAAGCAGCACAAGCGAGCGACTGGCACGTGCCTGGTCCAGTGTGTAGGGCACGTTCATTTCCCAGCTGAACGACATCAGGATCTCTGCGCAGCGAAGCGGTGGGCAGCGCGGGGGCAGGCATGGCTGAAAGCCCAATGGGCCCATGAAGAGCAGGGAGCTGGGACATGAGTATGGCGGGACACGCTACAGCTTGCGTCCGCTTGGAAGAGGGGCGGGGCGTGTGGGCAAGTGGCCAACATGGCCAGCAGGCAAACCCCTGATCTCTCTCTCTCTTCAAACCTCCCCTCTGGGCCTGTTCTGCTGCCGCCTTTGGTGCAGCACGCCCGGGTGCTGCCCGCAGCTGCCCGCACTCACCCGTCAGGGTGTGGAAGAAGGGTACGTAGTCGCCTGCGATTGCCGATAGCATGAGGGCCTGGTTCTCGCGCGTCTCAGGCATCCTGGAGTTGGGATAGGAAGGTGCAGTTGGGTGGGTGGGTGGGCAGGCAGCAACTGGATGTGTGGGCGGGTGGGCATCAGGCAGGCGGGTGCGTGTAGCATCTGCCAGGCACCTCCTGCCCACTGGAACTGAGCC
>VIYQ01002814.1:0-11184 GCA_009928355.1 Chlorella sp. CH2018 | reverse complement strand
GAGGAGGAGGAGGAGGAGGAGGAGCCCAAGCCAGCCAAGGGTGCTGCTGCAGCGGCGGCGGCGGCCAAACAGGCGGGCAGCGAGGAGGAGGGCAGTTCCAGCGAGGACGAGGAGGCTATGTCGGGTGCGCTGCTGCTGCTGCTCACTGTGGTGACCTGGTTGGTGATGCTGCTGTCGAGTGAAGCCGCTGCCGCAAGCCGTTGTTGATGCTTGGGTTGCTGGGATTGTGAGCATGGAGCTAAGCTTTGCTGTCTCACAGGTTTCTCATGTGATGGCCTGTTGGTTTTCTCCACGACGGCACTGCTGCAGATGAGGCCATGTTCCGCATGGACGCCAAGCTGGCCTCCTACTTTGCCACGCTCAAGGAGGGCAAAGGCGGCGCTGCACGTGCTGCACGCGACGAGCTGATCAACTTCAAGATGCGGGTGGCGGGCCTGGTCGAGGCCTTCTGCAAGCGGGTGAGCGGTTTCGCTCACATTTGTTGTGTCACTTGGAGCAAGAACGCTGGTGTGCACCCTGCATTGCCTCCAGGTTGGCAGATGCAGACAAAAAGCTAACCATTGCACCCACCCCTCGTCCATCTCGTTTCCTACAGGTTCCGGCCAGCCCGCTGCTGCCTGGCGCCATCCCGCCGCTGCTGGCCGGGCTGGCAGGGACCAGCCGGCCAGGCGGCCACCAGGCGCTGGCTGAACGCCTGTCAGGCCTCATCACCAACAAGCTGTGTGGCTGCAAGGCCGAGGCGGCAGGTGTGTGGGCTTGGGCCCAGGGGGTCGATGATGTTCATTTTGGGACATACATCGAACGGCAGCAGGGTGGTATAAACTGTTGAGACCTTGCTGCAGCTTTCAGGCTGTACACCAGGTTTCTGACCTCGTAAAGTCTCTCTCCTTCTCCTCCATCCCTCCCACAGGTGCAAGTTTGGAGGCGGCGGCACTGGAGCAGCAACTGCGCCGCTGCCTGTACCTCGCCTCTCGCTCCACAGACAAGCGGGTGGCCAGCGCTTCCTGGGCAGCGTACGTGTTTCTGCAGCGCGCTGCTGCTGGGGCCGCCGCACCCGCTGACTGCCGCGCCAAGGTAAGCTCCCAGATTGTTGGTTATGGGAAGGCGTCGGCAACATTTACTCACTGCGTCAGCAGGGGATGCACCTGCCGTCACCCGCTGTTTGTTACACTGATTTGTCCCGTAACCCCTCCCCCTCATGTCCTGCCTATCAGGGCGAGGAGTCGGCAAAGGCGGCTGCGTCTGACTTCTTCTCCAAGAAGAAGAGTCGGCTGCAGCGGGGGCAGCTGGAGGGACTGGCGCGCCGCGTGCCTGCCCTGCTACCCGCCCTGCTGCCTGCTGTGCTCAAGGTGGGTTGGGACACAGGCACTGCTGGGAGTGGGGATGCATGCTGTGCCTGTCATGGGGCGAGCTTGGTTGCCGGACTTTTGTGGCCGCGCAGGCCTGCTCTGCTCCCATTTGGTGCACCCTGCTTCAATGCCTGCCCTGATTGCCCCCTGGCTGATTGCCCCCTGGGCCGTTCATTGCTTACCCGCAGGCGGCGGCGGCAGCACGCAACGAGCACCTGCGGGTGGAGGCCTTCCATCTGCTGGCCGCTGTGCTCAAGGTGGGTTGGCTGCCCCCATGTGAACTGGCACCTGCCTCAAGCGATGATGCTGCGGCAGAGCCAACTTGTCTGCAGCACTCTCCCGGAGGCGCATTCTTCTCACCACAGCTTCTTCTTGTTTCCCATGCGCAGTCTGCTGGCAGCGGCGCGCCCAAGTCGCTGAGCGGCTGCGGCCCCGCGCTGGCCACTGCCACTCTGGCAGCTGTGAAGGGGCCTTTCTCCAAGCCCCAGCGCCATGTGGAAGCACTGAAGCTGGCATGCCAGGCGCTGGAGAGCGCCGCTGGCGCCAAGCTGCCGGCGGGCAAGGGTGGGTGGCAGGACGTCAAGGCGGCGGCGGCAGCGGTGCAGGACAGTGCGGCAGACAATCCCAAGCTTTGTGCTGCGCTGTCGCGGCTGGAGGGGCTGCTTGCAGATGCGCCGGCGCAGCAGCAGCAGCAAGGCGGCAAGCGTGGCAAGGGCGGCGCGGCAGCGCCGAAGGGTGGCCCTGCCAAGAAGAAGCAGAAAAGCTGAGGCCCTGAGATGATTGTGTTTACCGTGCTGAACTGTCCGTTACGGCAGCGTACCCGTTGCAACACTTTGATGTGTGGTTGCAGTTGAGAGGAAGGGTGCCTAGCCAATGTTATCTGAGGAATTTTTTTCAGCAGGACGGATGGGTGAGCAGCAGCGGCTGCGTCGAGTAGCTGGCATGGACTGCCCATTGCTGAACCCTGCCCTTCAACTCCCAAAGACGATCAGGCCAGAGGGACAAAGCTGGGGCAGCTAAAGGACTCCAGTTTGGGCACTGCTCAAAATGGCGCTTCTGGAGCGGATGCGCTGCGGGACGCGCCTGCAGGGCTGTGTACCTTTATAGCATTTGGCGTCTCGTTCTGCGGGCCGCCTCGCCAGCCCGACACGGGACGCCTCTGGACGCAGCGCGACCCTTGCCGGTGTGCCGGACCTCCTGGCGCCCATTGCGGCCACGCTCGACAGCTCAGCAGAGGCATGGGGTGCAGCAGCAGCAAGCACAAGGTGCGACGCCGCCCGCCCAGGCAGCAGACGGCGGTGCCCTTTCCTCCGCCGCTGGCGCCCGTCTGCTTTTCCACCCCGTCGCTCCTCCATTTGCCATACAGGACGGTCTGGGCAAAGCCATCCCTCCAGCAGCACACCCTGAAGAGTGGGCACCTGGCAAGGTGGCGCCTCCACCGGCGACGGCGGTGGTGGCGGCAACAGGGCCGGGCAGCACAGCCACCGCACCTGTGCTGCCCGCCCAGGCCGCGCTGCTCTCAGTGCTGCCGCCATCCCCTTTCAGCAGCGAGGCCACGGGGACCCTGCCACCATTCAAGCAGGAGGCAGAGGCAACACCCGCCAAGCCTTCAGCACCCCCTGTCGACAAGCCCGCCGTCGACCTCCTGGTTGTGGGGGTGTCAGCAGCAGCGGCGGCGGCAGCGGCAGCGGCATTCGAGGCCCAGCAGGAGTGCGTGACGGAGGGCGGCGAGCGCGCGTATGGCGTCCAACTGGGAGACAACATTGTGCCGCATGGTAGGCCTTTTAGCTTTTTTTGGCAAGGCATCAGTCCTCTCGGGCTCGTGTGCAAATGTAGAATGTACATTGTCAATGTCATGCAGCCATGCCTGCAGCTTCCGCCCTTGATCCCTCATGTAGCAGCTAAGTGGTATACCCCACCTTTGCATGCAGGAGAGGAGGAGCGGCTGCGCGCGCTGCGCATGCTGGGCGTGCTGCAGCAGCCGGTCGGCCACCAATTCGGCTCCATCACCAGGTCACTGGAAAAGATAGTTGGGCTGCATGTTGGCGGCTTGGTGGGGCCAGGTGCTGCTTGCTCTGCGTTGCAATTCTTCGCTGTTTGTGCCAGCACTGCACTGCACCTTAACGTGCTCCCTGTCCTTCTCCATCCCTCCCGAGACCCGTAGCCTGCTCAAGCTCATCTTCGACGTGCCGCTGGCCCAGGCGTTTCTGATCGACGAGGACGCTTCGTACGGGGTGCCCAACTCACCCAGCGAGCGATGGGCCGCCTACCCCCGCTGGTGAGTTGACAAGGGTGAGCGAGCTGGAAATGTTCAACCTACATGTGGCAGCAAGTTCAGTCAACAGCAAAGCAGCGCTGCATGCCGTGTGTGCAAATGCGTGTGGTCCTTGCAGTGCTCTGCTTAGGCATGTTGCATTCTGCAACTGATCAGTCTGCTGCCCCACCCTGCCCTTCCAGCACCTCTCACTGCCGCTACATTTTCGAGCCCACACACCACGAAATGCTCATCATTGAGGATTTGACGCGTGACATGCGGCAAGTTGTGATCATTGCCAAGGCTATGGCTTGAACAACTGCCAGTGAACAGACAGCAGCTGGGATGACCCTTGGAACAGTCGTTTGACACACTCACAAAGCACCAGCAAACTGTCATCACAGCCCTACTGCTTAGATTCACTTGCAGCAGCGCTTCCTGCTGTGCCACGCTTCTCTCCCACCCCTTTATGTGCAGCTTCGCGCGCAATCCGTGGGTGATCAATCCACCTGGCTTCCGCTTTTACGCATCGGCACCCCTTGTGTCAACAGCTGGCGGGGAACGGTACGGCACACTGTAAGTAGGCGTGGCGGACAGCAGTAGTGAAATTGATGGAGAAGGCATTGTACCTCAAGAGCGGCAGCTGCCTTAAGTGATGTGGCGGGCTTGCTGCTGCCTTGCTGCACAGCACTATTGAACGCGGGCTGTAGCCCAGCATGCCCTGCTCCCCTGCAGGTGCGTAATTGACTTCAAACCTCGGCACTTTTCGGCCCAGCAGTACCAAATGCTGTCGCATCTGGCGGAGGTAAGTTTGTCTGCAAGGTTGCTCGCCATGGCTGCTTGATGGTGTGCCTCCCTGTGCGTCGATGGGCAGTGACTTCCTATCCACCTGAGATTGTAAGCCACGCCATGGTGCTCTGATGCTTCTTCCCTATCCTGCCCACAATTGCTCCCTTCCCTGCTCAGGTGGCTGTGCGTGAGCTGGAGAGCTCCTGCATGCTGCAGTGGAGCCAGATGAAGGTAGGGTGGGTCCGCTAGGCAGACTAGGCTTTAACTTACGAGCTTCATGCCGTTTATGTTCCCTTCATGAAGTCCGTCTGGCCTGGCTTGATGCAGCTGGATGAGGCTCAACGCTGTGTCCACAAGCTGGTGCGAGGCCTGGACTGCTTCTCAGGTGGGCAGCAGCAGGGTTCAATGAGTGAAAAGCTGGAATGTGTGGCGGTACGAAGGTTGGTATGCCGACACTGCAATGGGAGCCAGAGCGGATTGGGCAAGGCCTTTGGTGCTACCCCTTGGCATTACACATCCCCTTGGCCATCACTCACCAAACCCGTCCGCAGAGGGCATCCTGCTGTGCGACGTGGAGGGTGGGTGGGAGGTGCGCTACATCAACTCAGCCTTTACACGGCTCACCGGCCTGGGCCGGCAGCAGGTGGTGGGTGCAGCACTTTGGGCCCTGTTTGGCTTGCCAGCTGGTGGCGCCACAGCCGCTGACATGCAGTCAGCCCTGCGCAGGCGGCAGCCCTTCACAGTGTCCATTGGGCTGCTGCCCAGCAGCAGTGGCCCAGCGGGGGCAGTCAGTTCGCCAGTGCAGCTGACCCCGTTCAGCAGCACCGACGTAGCGCCACCCAGCAGCACAGTTGGCAGCATGCTTCTGTCAGCGCCCACCCGCCCCATCAGCCGCACCGCCGCACAGCTGGAGACAGGTGGCATGTTCACCGCCACCTTCACCCCAGCCTCCAGCCCGGAGTTCCGGCCAGACGAGCCAGCGATCAGCATTCCTATCGTACCGCCCCCGCCCGGCTTCAGCAGCAGCAGCAGCAGGGATGGCATCGGCGGTGGGCTGGAGGAGCGCCTGTGGTTTGTCACAGTGCAGCGCCCCGCAGGGCAGCTGGGCAGCACCGGCAGCGCAAGCACTACCCATGGCTCTGTGGGAGCAGAGCCAAGCCCAGCCAATCCCCACAGCTACCTGTGCCCTGCCAACATGACGGATGTTCAGCTGGGCCCGCTGCTTGGGGTGGGCGCCAGCGGCAGGTGCGGCAGGTTGATCAGGGATTGCGCACCTTGGCGTCCCATTCGGGTGCCTTTTTCTGGCGTACTGTAGGCAGGCCACAGGCTGCAGCTGCAGGCATGACCTGAAGCATAGAATCTGTTTCTGTCAATCCCTGCAGGGCTTACCGTGGCAGCTGGCACGGCACCGAGGTTTGTGTGAAGATACTGAACCTCTTTGCCCCGCTGTCGCCAACTGAGAGCACCAGCGACATGGGTTTCCCTGCGGCCCCGCTGCTGGAGGCTGCACTGTCCAAGGCGCTGCTCCACCCCAACATTGTGAGTGGTTGGGTGGCATGCTGTGCCCAGCGTGGCCTATTGCGCTTGCATTTACTCAGTGATGAGTGTGCTTCCGGCAGCTTGCCTGCACAGTCAGCGCCGCATTACCCTCCAAGCCCCGCTGCTCACAACCACATTGCTTGGCTGTGCAGGTGCCCACCCATGCATGGGGCATCAGCGAGGGCGTGATCAATGCGCAGGGCCAGCACCACAGCCAAGTGTGGATAGTGCAGGTGGGCGGAGGGGCCAGGAGGGAGTGCATGCATGCAGCGGCGCGGCATACGGTGGTGATGCTCCGGCAGAGCCATCCTGCACACAACGCCTCTCATGAACCCACTCTCCTTGCCGCAGTCTCTGTGCACGCTGGGCACGCTGGCCCATGCCCGCGACCGCGGCCTGTTCCAGGACCCCACCACCCAGGGCCCAGACCTGCGCCCCATCCTGCTCACGGTGGGTGGGGGAGAAGGCGAGGCAGGCAGGGTGGCAACGGCAGCAGCCAGGGGGCGCTGGGTGGGTCCCACAGCCCCAACCTGTGGCTCGCCCTCTCCTGACGCCTCCCCTGCCGCCACCACCGCCGCAGATGCGGGATGTGGCGGCCGCCCTGAGCTACCTGCACTCTGTGGGTGTGGTGCACGGCGACCTGTCCGGCAACAACGTGCTGCTGAGGTGCAGGGGGCTGTGGGACTGGGGTGGGGCTGGCTGGCTGCTGTGGCTCTTGTGTTGCCGTGCATGTGTCGGGCGCAAGACAGTGCAGCTCTTGTGTTGCTGTGCATGTGTCAGGCACAAGACAGTGCAGCTCTTGTGTTGCCGTGCATGTGTCGGGCACAAGACAGTGCAGCCCGGCGATCCCTGACCATCCATCAGTGTGTTACCTGCCATCTCCCTCCCTACCCCCCTTTCTCCTGCCACAGCCCCAGCAGCCCCGATGAGCGCGGCTTCACCGCCATGGTGCGCTGTGCCGTGGTTGCACAGAAATATTGCATGGAGCAACAGCCTGCGCCCCTGCCCCCCGGCTGGTTGTTGGAAGGATGGCCAGGCTGCCCCCTGACATCCCACCCCACCCTGCACAACCCAGGTGGCCGACTTTGGCCTGGCGCGGCCCCAGGGGCTGTCACCGGACGCCGTGCCACGAGGCTCCTTTGGCACCGTGCCCAACATGCCGCCCGGTGTGTGTTCGTGTTTTTTGTGCACATTTTAGTGCTGTTGTGGTGGCAGGGTGGCGGGGCAGCTTATGTACGCGGCTTTTGGGCCGGGGGTCAGCTGTGCCTGTGGCCTGCAGCTCTCAGTGGCCTCTGAACCACCTGCTCTGCCCTCCTCACCACCCGCCTCACCAACAGAGCTGCTGGCAGACGACGTGCTGAGCCCCGCCGCCGACAGCTGGGCCTTTGGCACGCTGCTGTGGGAGCTGCTCAGCGGGCGGCGCGCGTGGCGTGGCATGGGGTGAGCGAGGCGCAAGCAGAGGGCTACTTGGCGCTGGCAGGCTGCCGCACCCCTCATGCCTGCCAATTTGCGTTGTCCCCCAGCTGTTTGCAGCTGACTTGGCCGCGCCCTTTCCCCTTGCTGCTGCTGTGCAGCCCCATGCAGATCATTGCGGCTGTCACTCTGGAGCACCGCTCACTCAGCATCCCACCATTCTGGCCGCCAGGCATCAAGGCGAGCACTGCCATATTCTTGCGTCTTGGCCAGCGGAAGCCCTGAACGGTATTCCAGCAGCAGCTATGCGAAGCCAAGGCTGCGGTGCCGGGCTAAGTTGGCGTGGTTGACGGCATAGCTTGTCTTCCCAGTTTTACAAGCTAGAAACGAGGTTAGCTCGTCTGCCCACAACATTCAGCCTCCCACGCGTCCACTGTTGCGCAGGACCTGATCAGTGCCTGCCTGAGCCACAAATCAGAAGAGCGACCCACCGCTCAGCAGATTCTTGACAAGGTGTGTCTGCACAGTTCGCCTGACCTCGCCTGCAATGGCACCCAAGCCGAAGGTTTGACATGCTGCAAATGGTGACGACTGTTCTCCTTTCTGGCCCAGGTGCACGTGCTGTTAGAGGAGGGGACAACCGTGCCAGCTGCAGCGAATGGCGGCCTGCATGGCGACAGCTGAAGGGCCAAGTTGGACATTGTCTGGCCCCAAGCCATGGCAAGGTGCAGCAGGAAGTGGGGGAGACCCTTCTGTCTCCAGAACGCCTTGCGCAGTGTGGACTGTTTTGGGGGCGCCTTTGGTGGCGGTTGGATGCAGATCACCAGCCAGTGGGTTTGTTTCACATGCATGTGCCATCAATCTCGCCAAATGAATGAATGAATGAATGTGTTCATGCGATGAAATCGGTGTTGTTGCAGTTGCAGGCCCACACCGAAGGGCATAGATGGAGACAGCTAAGGCGGTCGCCAACCGTCGGAAACAATTGGGGGCGATTCAGGCAAAGTGCAGGATCAAAGCTAGACGGCTTTCTATCGATGAACAACAAAAATGGTGCTTGGGAGAAGTCCGAACTCTCAAAACTTGGGCAGGGCTGCAGAGCCCTGCAGATCAAAGAACAACATGCAAGTGTACAGGCTGCGAGAATTGCGCCGCTCACGCTGTTGGGCAAGCAGAGGGAAAAGAATGTGTGAGCGGGCACGCAGAGCCAAGGGCTGCGAGGCAAGGCAGTCTGGGGACAGGTGTGTCAAAACTGTTTGGGCAGGTGCAAACTGTCAACTGTAAACATAAGGTCACTCTCAATTAGGCTGGGGTGGCCGTCTGGCGCGGCTTGACGCGTTCAAAGCCCGGCAGGGGCGGTGCGGGGCCCAGGGAGCAGCGTGGCGCTGACCACCGGTCCACCGCAGCCAGCAGCACATCAAACTTGCTGGCCGGCAGCTGTAGACAAGGGGAGTTGACGGCAGGGGAGTCGACAGCATGGATTGATTGGACAGCAAGAATCGCAGGAGGAGCCCGGAGGGCAGGTGAGCCACGACCTGCTGGCGATACAGGCTTGCAAAACAGGACAACCCAGGCCTTGTGCTCCCCAGCGTGGCGCACCTGCATCTGCTCGACGCGGCCCTCGCTGCCGCAGAACAGCAGCACAGTGGGCAGGCCAGTCACGTCCAGCTTACGGCTCAGCGCCTGCGGTTGGGAACAGGATCAAGCAGATGTGTCCACACCAGGGATTGGGTGGCACATTGCCCCACACAGCGGCATAGCTGTGGTGTAGGTGGAGCACGTGTGTGGACAGGCGGCGGCCCCACCTTGTTCTCCTCGCCCTCGATCAGCAGGAACTTGATGTCGGGCCGCTGCGCCGCCAGCTCGGCCATGTGGGGAAAGAGCGCTTTGCAGCCCTGGCACCACGTGGCGTAAAACTGCCAGGAGCAGTTCATGGGAGGGGACAGAGGGTGTGTGAACGAACGCGAGTGCGAGTCACCGGCAGGATGGGCCAGCAGCACCCAGTGCAAGCGCCCTGGCCCAGTCCCAGAACCTTGCCCGTCACTGCAAACGCCTCGTGCCCCTTGCACGGCTCACCTCCACGATCACCAGCTGCTCTGCTGCCGCCGACGCTGCCAGTTCATCCACGAGCTGCTGTACAGAGTCAATCTCGATCATGTTTGCGGGGCGCGCCTGCCGCCACCATGGCTTTTGAGCAAAAGCGTTGCGGAGGCGGGAGGGTGCCGAAACTGCATTGTTGGCGCTGCAGCACACGAGTAGAGGAGGGCCTCGTCAAACTTGAACCTTGGGGGCGGCGAGGCCGAAGGGTCGCTCAACCAGGCTGAGAGGCCGACGGGCCGACGGCGCCAGCAGGTGAGCGCACGGCTGTGCTGACTAGCCGCCGACGCTCGGTGTGATGAAAACTCGCCTGTATTGGCCCTGGGGGCGAGGGGCGGCCAGCCGAGCGCGAGGGGATGTCCGTCGAGGCCGCAGGCTGCAAACTGTGGGCTGCGCCTCTTGCCGCCGCTTGGTGAGCCCTCTGCTTGCTGCCGAGACCGGCGGGAGGGCCCGCGACACGCTGAGGGAGGCCATTGGCAATTGTTTTTTCCTCTCTGTCTGTTGTGCGCTTTGCGTGCTCGGAACGCTTCCAAAGAACGTGCATAGAAGGAAGAAGAGAAGAAGAAGTTACCGCGCGTGATTTGCGGGAGGGGCTTGGCGCTGATGGCGCTCAGCGCCCCGCATGATGGGAGGGCGGTAGGGCGGCACTCGTTGCGGCACGGGCGATGGCCACGGGGAGGTGCCCAGGCAAGATTTCTGGCCCCAAAGGGGCTTTGGCGGATTTCCCATGAGTTTAACAAATCTCCCGCGGCGGCAATCACCGTGACTGCCGCTCCCCTTGCTGTGGCCGCTGCTCTGCAGGCTCTCCACCATGCATGGACGGCTGCCCAAAACATTTGGCAGCGTGCACAGCTCCTTAAGCGCACCCGTCTGCCTGGACAACTGCCGTGGCAGCATAATACTCCTGCGCCATGGCAAAAAGTTGACCTTGGTGGCGCAAGGGGGCTGCCGTGCAGGCCATGCAGGTTGCGCAGGGGTGGCAGCAGCAGTAGCGACGGCAGCTTTATCAGACAATCAAATGGCAGCCTGGCATGTTGACAGCAATATTCACATTGTTGTGAATCAGGAGCTGAAGAGTCAGGGAAGTTAGGGCAAAGAGAGATCAGATGGAAGGGACGAGAGAAAACAGGTTGCGTCCCGGGTTCGTTCGCGTCCTTTTATTGCAACATTCGAGTGAGATGCTGTACGAAACTTTCACTTGTTGGCTGGGTTAGCTCGGCTGTTCCATAGTGCCGATCAACGCTTCGCAATGCCATTCATCCGCCTAGCAGGTCCTCCACCTGGTCGCAAGGAAGGGATAAAGACATCGTTTGAGCATGTCTGCACTCAACAAACAGCTGCCAAAGTGCACGCTTCAGGGCGCTGCCCAGCCTACGCCTCCCAACTCCTCAACACCTTGCACCACCGCCGATTGACCAACGCACCATCTCAAAAATCTGCTGGGCAGTGGGCCGCTCTGATGGGTCGTGCCGCAAGCAGGCGCTGATCAGATCCTGAAGGAAGGACCACAGAGAAGCGGGCAGTTTGGGGCGTACTGATGCGACCCACAAGTCTGCCAATGCTCTGAGGCCCATCCCCAGGAGGCAGCAGTCCCGCAAACTGACCCTGATGCCCGACGGCCACTGCTGCGAAATGCTGAGTGAGCGGCGCTCAAGAGCCACGGCGGTGATGATTTGCATGGGGCTGCACAGCAGCAACAAGGGGAAAGGGCGCGGCCAAGTCAGCTGCAAACAGCTGGGGGAC
>VIYQ01002811.1:0-11818 GCA_009928355.1 Chlorella sp. CH2018 | reverse complement strand
GGTTGTCATCAGCGGACAAGCGCTGCAGGGAGGGCGGGTGGGAGGGTCGGCATTGGCATGAAACACATGCAAAAATTTGCGGGATGCCTGTGTGGCGCTGCACAGCTCTCTCTGAGAGCCGGTCCTGGAGCTCTCAGCCAATCCAATGCGCAGGTTGCACGGGAAGTCAAGGCCGCAAGGCACCCACCTCCACGAGCGCCAGCAACTCGTCGTCCACGCGCTGTGGTCCCAGCATGCCCAGCAGCTCATGCAGGCGCTCCGCCAGTGTGACGCGCACGCTCACGTACTCGCTGCCCACAAGAGCTGCCATGAGCTCCCTGTTGAAGCAAGGGCGGGAGGGGTGGATGGTGGCAGAGGGCTGTGAGGCCTCACTCCATTCAGGCACCTCTTAGCAAGCAGGGCCGCACCGCTGTTCAAGCAAGTGGACACGCGTAAGCAGGGGGAAACCAGGGCAGAGGCCAACTGCTCGTCAGGCGCAGGGCCCCACCTGAGCTGCGGCCAGCGATCAACGCCAAGGTTGCACAGCACGGATGGCAAGTAATGTGCGCTGGCCTCCGTCAGGGTCACAGGCCCAGACGCCGCCTGCAGGAAACACTCCAGCAGCGCTGCAGCATGAGGGGGAGGGAGCGCAGCAGCAGAGAAGGCATCAGCGCCGCATGACAAGACACGATCTGGCATGTGACATGTGTGCTGCAATCGCAATGCCTTGCACCGTGCGCATTGCAATGGGTGAGCCAAGCATGACGCTAGTAAGCAGCCGAGCAATGCAGCTGATTCGCTGCAGGCAGGCAGCCCACCTTCGGGGCAGTCGTCGGGGTGGACGATGGTGAGGAGCGGCCCCGCCTGCCGCCGCGCCGCAGCCTTGGCCCAGGCCGACACATCGCTCACAAGCGCCTCCCACAGCGGCAGCAGGCGGTCGCGAAGGGCCTCCCGTGGCAACTGCTGTGCAAGCAGGGACAGCTCGCTGGCGCAGCCCTGCCGCACTGACCACACCTGCATGCCGGGGGGGTTAGCCAGAGGTGGTTGGGGCACCGTCTGGGGCGAGAGCAGGGCGCACACAAAGCAGTGCGGGCTGCACACTGTAAATGGCAACAGGGGTCGGTTGACGTGGTTCAAGAGCAGCCACCCAAGTCCAGCCCAGCACCCTGCCAGGCCAGCCCACAGGCCGCACCGTGTCACCGCACAGCTCGGCAAACGCCGACATGAGCGGCCCTGAGCGCGCCTCGAGCGGCAGGCAGCCCGCCAGCTGCACCAGCCCGCTGACCGAGTGCTGCGGCAGGCAGGGGAGCGTGGCACTGGGAGGGTCAGGCCTGCGCGCATGCTGGTACTTCGGGCCACCGAAACAGATGCTAGCAGCCTCCCTGGGCGCAAGGCAGCAATGCATGCAGCAGGCAAGGTTCCTGCGCCTGCCCGTCCGCCCGCCTCACCGCCCGGATGTTGTAGTCTCGGTGGTTAGCCAGCTTGAGGATGCGGGGCAGGGCGCACTCCTCGCACCAGTTGGGGTGCGCGGGCCCCGCAGCTGCCGCCACCTTGGCCAGCAGGTCCACCGCACACTCCTGCATCTGCTCGTCTGCGGAGAGGGAGCGGGGCGCCACGTGGCAGGGAGCAGGGCATGTGCAGGAGGTGAGTGAGGCTGAGGAGGGCTGAGTCTGCATGTACGGGGGCAGATGCTGGCGACAGCTTGGCCGCCTGAGTGCAGCAGGCCTCCAGCCAACCTAAGCCAGCAGGGCCACAGCATACGGCAGCCCCCTCATCCCCAAGCCCCCCTGCCGCCTCACCATCGTAGTTGCGCATCAGCTCATCCACTACCGCACTCAGGTGCTCCCGCAGGTGGTCGGCCGACAGCAGCCCCGCAAACATGGCCACCGAGGAGGCAGCCGCCTGCTGGATCTGCGGTGTGGAAGTCGGGGAGGGGGCACAGAAGGGGAGGAGCATAGGAGGGAGCATAGGAGGGCTGGCAGGCTGAAGCAGACTGCGACTGCAGCAGATGGCGCTCACAGGCCTGCTGCACGGATGAAGGCGACTGCCCGGGACCACACAAGCGATTGCAGCGGGCGCCAGCCCACGCTTCCGCAAGAAACTGCACACCAGCCCTTTCCAGCCCGCACCCCGCCACCCACCGCTCGCTCCGGGTCCTGCAGCAGGCGGTGTGCCAGGACCAGCAGCTCAAATGCGTCCTCGCTGCCGCCCGCTTCCCCTGCCTCGGGGTCTTTGGATGCCAGGATGGGGCCTGGAGGACAAGGGAACGAGCGGTGGGCACGCCTTGTTGGGTCAGCCTCGCCAACCAGCTTGCGGCTGCCCCGCACATGCTTTGTGGGTGCATGGATGTGACGGCGGTGTGGCACCAGCGAGGAACAACCGCCCAGTTTCAAATGATTGCGGCACCATGCCGTGCAGGGCAGGCGTTGCAAAAGGACACGGGGAGCAGCCCAGCAGCGCTGCCAGGCCGCCCATGCCTCCGTGCGCGCACCGAGCGGGCCCAGAACTTCAGCGGTGGCCTGCTTGATGTCGGGGTGGTCATCAAACACGAGCTGTGCCAGCAGCGGTAGCAGCACCAGGCGCGCTTCGGCGAGGCTGCACTCGGCTGCGGCGGCGGGGATGGACATGATGTATGCCACCCGCTGGCCCGGCGGGTTGCCCTCTGCTGCCCACTCCTGCACCGCCTGCAGCGGCGACAGGTCGGGGTCCACCTGCGGAGTGTGCAGCGGGGTGCGACTGTGGTGGGGCGGGGCAAGGTACGGGCAGCAGCGGCGGTGGCCGCCGACGGCAGCACGCGCGGCGGCAGCCTCTGGCGGCGGTGCTGGCCCCGATCGCCCCCACCTGCAGCATCTGCGGTGCCAGCCCCTCATCAGGGAAGGCCTCCAGCCCCTCGGCGGGCTCCAGCTGCGCCATTTGGGGCGCGGGCGGCTGGCGGCTGGGCACACGCTCCGCTCCCTGCCCGGCAACCCCTTGGGCGACGATCCAGCGGCCGATCGATCAGCAATTCGGGTGTGTAGGCCTGCCCTAGCCCATCATGGGCACCGCGCGCATTGGGCAATCGTGCCTCTTGGGCAGCTGTGAGCTCCTGGGGCTGTGCACGCCGCTGCTGATCGCTGTTCCATCTGACAGGCTCCCTGGCAGCCAGCCTGGGAGACGGGTGGCCCTCCCTGCCCTCTGCAGCCGCCATTCGCCGCAATGCAGCTCGTGCAGCGCTGTACAGGCCCTGCTGCAGCACGTAGCCTGGCCGCGCAGGCGCAACGAGCCCCCAGGGCGCCTGCAGCCCGCGCCTCCGCCAGTAGGAGGCTCGCCCTGGTCGCCCAGGCCGCTGCAGCCGCAGAGGGTGAGCAGGATCAGCTGATGGGGGCGCTGGCAGTGGGCACAGGCTTGGCTGCTGCCGCCTGCCGCCGCTGCCACCGCCGCCGCCACTCACCGCCACTCACCAAGGCATCCTTCCCGCCGCATCCGTCCTGCCACACGATCCTGCAGGCGTGAAGAAGCCACCCAACCCCATCACGCTCACGCCCGCAGCGCTGGAGCACCTGCACAAGCTGCGGCAGGAGAGCGGCGGCGACGGCCTGCTGCTGCGCATGGGCGTCAAGTCGGGCGGCTGCAGCGGCATGAGCTGTGAGGCTGCTGCAGCAGGGATTTGGGTGGTACGAGCCTGCTGGGAAGTGTCGTGTGCTATGTGCAGCTTGAACTGGCCGCCGTGCTACCACAAGGCACCGGCAGGCTGTGCAGCTGTGTCAGCTGATGTCCTTGGGTTGCTTCTGCCTGTGCAGACGTCATGGACTTTGAGAAGCAGGAGAACGTGAAGAAGGATGTGAGTGCTGGGAGTGATTGCTTTCGGAGGCCTACAGTGTTCACGGGCAGAGCAGTGGGAGTGATGTGGCAGCCGGAGAGCAGCCTTTGGCCCCTCTCCCTTCCCGTGCGACGGGCACGCTGCACTTGCGCCTGCTCCTGCTGCCGCCCACCACCACAGCCCATCCCTCGTCACCCTCCCCATCCTTCTTTCCAGGACCTGGTGATGAGCTTTGAGTCGGAGGGCGGCGAGTTCCGGCTCGTCTGCGACCCCAAGTCGCTGCTGTGTGAGTGGGGCGCGTGCTGGGGGGAGCGCCGGCAGCCCGGTACAGGTGCTGTGCACCTGGGCTGCTGGAGCTACAGCTCTGCATCATTGATCTCCTGCTTGCACCCACCGTCAGCTTTTGCTCTGCCGGGCTCCTGCACTGCAGATCTGTTTGGCATGCAGCTGGACTGGAGCCCTGCGTTGATCGGAGGTGAGCTGCTGCTGATGTGCGCCGCGTGCCCGCAGCCTGCGCTGGCCGGCCAAAAGTCGACCTGGCGCTCGCCAGAAGATAACCGTTCCCTCTTCTCTCATTCATTTTGCTTCTTAGGGGGATTCCAGTTTCACAACCCGAATGCAGAGAGCAGCTGCGGGTGGTGAGCGCCCGGATGCGTCTGGGTGTCCTGGACAAAACTTTTGGGTTTCTGGGCGCGTTTCGGCGCAACCTGCAGCCTGTAGCTGATTTTATTCATTGCAGGCTTGCATTTTGTCATAATCGTGCGTCTTGCCTTTTCCTGCTGCAGCGGCAAGTCGTTCGGCGTGTGATTTGATCCTTGAGCCATCGTAGAGGGACCGCAGCTTCACCAAAAAAACGCGACGCACACCCAGCTCCCAACGCTTACATTGCTAGCCACGTCCCAGCGGCAGCAGAAACGAATATCCAGCTCACACGACCACGCTGCGGCTGCAGCCACTCTTTGTATTCTCAGGAGAATCTGCCCCTCTGCCCCTGTCAGCGCACTTGTACACGCCCCCCCATGTAATACTGCTTCTGAGCGCGGGCCAGCGTTGCACAAGAGAAACTGCGAGATGGCCAGCTGCAGTAAAAATTGTGAAAATGAGTGTACACGCGCAAAAAGGGCGGCATATCATGACACAAAAGTGCGTCAGCGGGCGAGAGCTAGCCATGCGTGTCCCCGCGTGCAACATGGCGCGAGCGTAAGCCGGATGCCGGGGGTCAGGTGGTGGCAGGCACAGGTGTGTACTGCCCGCTGGCGGCGTCATAGCTGTACCACTGCCCGCTGCTGGAGTCGCCAAACAGGCGGCGCGTGCTGTCAAAATACATGCCCAGGTCGGAGCTGTAGGGTTGGAGGGCAAGAGGAGGAGGGGAGGTTTGAGTCACATAGGGCGAGGTGGCAGCAGCACATCTCAATACACCCCGCCTCTTGCCAAGAGCATGGCGTGAATGGCACGGCCAAGCAGATCCTGCCGCTCCCTGCCGCATCTCACTTGTACCACAGACCAGTTGATTGATCCAGCACAAAGCCGTCCAGCTCGGGCGGCTGACCACCCGCTGCCGCCGCTCCCTGCTGCACCTGCTCCTGCTGCTGCTCCGAGCCTGCCGCAGTACTGTCCGCCTGGGGTGCCTGCTGCTGCTGCTGCACGGCTTCCCCCGCCGGCTGCTCCACCTCCTGCATCTGCTCGTCGCCAGAAGTGCGCCGCTGAATGCTGCCTCCCACCTCCTGCTGCCCCTGTTGAGAGGGCTGGCCAACAACCGAGCCGCCGCTGCTCTGGGCGGCTGCCTGGGCCGGCTCAGCAGGGCCCGCACCCGCAGCAGGAGGCTCTTCCTCAGCAAACATGTCTTCCAGGTCAGCATCTGCCACCGCCTGCTGTGCAGCAGGGCCAGCATCCTCGCTGCCACCACCTTCCGCCCCGGCGCCAGGCTTCTTGGCGCTGCCGTTCTGGCCGCCGCCGCCGCCGCCGGCTGCTGGCGCGGCAGCAGCCAACAAGCGCTCAGCCAGCTGCTGCCCCGAATCACCGCTCGCGCTGGCGGCCGCCGGCTGCCGCACGATGGGAGATGCACAGCCGGCAGCACCACCCTGCGGGCTGCTGCCGCGGCCTTGGATGCTGCGCTCCAGCTGCTCACGCGTCATGGTATGCACGCTGTACTCACCCTGGTCCATCAGCACGCTGGACAGCTCCGTCTGTGCGGTGTGGGAGTGAGGGTAGCGAGTGGGTCAGAATTGAGTGACGCTTCGGCAGCACGTTCCGGGGGGCTGTGCGGCATGGCCTGAAAAATGCTCGAGGTACAGACCTGCCGGACACAAACCTGCCCTGTTCCGTCCCAACCCACCCTTCCCGCCTCACCAGCTGTTCAAACTTTTCCCGCACAGCAGGCGGCATGGCCGGGCCCCGCAGCGCCCGGACATGCTGCGCCAGCGCCTCGGCAGCAGGAGAGCTGCCGCCGCCGCCGCTGCCGCTGCCGGCGGTGCTGACGGCTGGCGCGGCCCCAGCTGGCTGGCGCACCGCAGCCAGCCGGCGCAGCGCCTGCAGCACGTTCTCGCCCGGCAGCAGCAGGTCCACAACCCTGCGAGGGAGAAGCGGTGAGGCTAGGGGTGGTCTGGGACTCGCCAGGCTTGGTGGACACCTACCTGCTAGCAAGCACACTGGCTGGCGGCCTTTGGCAGAGAACGCGCAGGCAGATTCCATGCACACCATGGCCCACACTTTTACCGGCACCAGCGCCCAGCTTGCCTGCGCTTGTGCTCCCGTATCTCTTCAGCGCTCATGTCTGGCGCGTCGCCCGCAGCCGCCGCCGCTCCGGCGGCTTCGGCGCGGCCGCGCCCGCCCAGCACACGTGCCAGCCACTCCTCATCCACCTCCACATTGGCCAGCGAGTCGGCCCATGCATCTGGTAATCGGGCAGGGGGCAGACAGCAGCACTGCTCAGCTGGGCAGCGGTGGCCCAGGGGCGTGCGCTGCAGGCATTATCTGGTTCATTTTGGGGCAGCACACACTGGCGCCCACACCCAGGAGCACACGCCGACGCCCAGCTGCCTCTCTCACCCTCCACCTCATCACGCTTGTACTCCACATAGGTGCCATCCTCCTGCAGCACGAGGCGTACAGCTGAGCAACGTGTGCAGGTGGCCATGCTTGTCAAATACGGTGCACACTCGCGTCTGCCTTGACGCTACAGCAGTTCAAGCCAACACAGTAAAGCCACCCTCCCTTCCCTCCCCTGCTCGGCCCTCACATCGAAGTAGCCCTCCTCCCGCTCCCGCTTCAAATGGAAGGGCTCGATGGGCACCCCGGTGACCGAGTCAAACCTGCCGGGCGGAGGCAGAGGGTTGGGCGGTTCGATGCGTGCAACACTGTGAAGGGCAGACCGAGTCCACACCCTTGCATGCACACATGCAGCCAGTGCGCTGAGTGTGCCTTCCCGGCTCTAAGCCTGCACACACTCACATCTCCTCGGGGTCCTCATAGTCCTCCTCCCCCTCCACATCGTCGCCCTGCCGCACGCCCGTCCCCTCCTCAAAGGCAGCCAGCAGCTGGTTGCGTCGGCAGGCCGCCCGCTGCGCCGCCGCCTGGCCGGCGTCCAGGTCGGCTGAGGGGTTCAGGCACACCCCGCTGATCTCGCCTGCAGGGGGCATCAGGTTAGGAACGCAGCAGTTGTGGTGCAAGGGTAGCTGGATGGGCCTGCTAGCTGCAAATGGGCGCGCTGAGTGGAGAGGCAGCGCAAGCGGGCGGTACAGGCCGGGGAGCGTAACTCCTCGCCCCGCTGCCGTGCTGTGCAACGCCCAGCCCACCTTCCAGCTGCTCCATCGGGTCCAGAGCACGCCGCTTTGGCTCCACCTCATACTCGTGCACTTGCGGACCGGCATCCGAAAAACGGACGCGCTTCTGCCGAGGGGGTACGGCGCAGGGAGGGGCGGTGTGAGCAGAGTGACGTGCATCTAAACTCGCACGTGGGGTCAAGTGCGCATAGTTGCTGGCTAGGCGCGCATTTTAAACAGTGCAGGGAGCACGGTGTATGGGTAGCGGCGGGGGCGAGCAGCTGGCGCTGCAGGGACGCAGGCACACGGCGGTAGGCGAACGGCGGGCGGTGGCGGTGGGCGGCCTGGCTGGGGGCCGTCCGCGCCTTGCTGGTGCGTAGTGTGTCCCCCAGAGGCCTTGCAAGCCGCGACAGGGCCGCCCCACTCACTTTGGAGCCGGAACTTGACGACATAGCGCGCAAGCCCGTGCAGGGAGGCCGTGGCCGGGCCTGGCGCTCCCTTCTGGTTATGCTTGAGCCGGTAGAGGAGCTGTGTGCTTGAGTGGATCGCCGTGGGCACCCTCGGTCGCCTGCAGGGTTTTGCAAGGAGGCAGCGCCCAAGAGGCGTGCCCGGATGCTGTGCCTCCAACGGGTGCAACCAACAGAGACTGTGCTGCGCAGTGCAAGCGCGGAGGGATCGTGAACCAGCTGACACAGGCGCGCCGCTGCCGCCGCCGCGCCGTGGCCAAACCCGCAGATCCATGCGTGCCGCCCACATGTGCTCATGGCCAACAAGGACCTGCCAGGTGAGCTTGCCACATCTGACTGGCAGCTCAGAGTCGACATTCCTGCGGCGACTCCAGCAGCCAAGCTCACCTGGTTGCGATGCGAAGACGCACACAGGTGGGCCACAGGTGGGCCGACACGTCCACCTGCGTGTATCGCCGGCCAATGCAAAGTCGGCCACATCGCCTGAAGGTGTCGAGATCTGTCATGCTGCATTGGCCGTGGTCGTGATGTAGGCCTCCACCAACCACTCCATGGCTCGGCTTGGCTGTTGCGGCGCCCTCCACCGCTGCCAGCCGGGCATCTCCATGCACCTCCAGCTGTCGTGTTCAGCAGCCTTGCTGCCGCCCGCGTTGTATTCCTTGCAACGATCGTTGACTTCTGGGCTGCGCTGCGCGTGAATGCTCGCGTTAAGCTCTGCCTTTGGCAGGAGAAGTCTACCCATACTCCACAGCTCACGCACAGCCCACAGCGCCTGTCGTTCGCTTGCCAGGGGCCGCGCCGCACCCAGGATGATCACCGGCATCAGCGCGCTGCTGCACAAGCAGCTGGGCAAGCCGCCGGCCACCGCCGCTGCCGCTGCCGCCAGCAGCGTCGCCACCCCGCTCCCAGAGGCCAACACACCCGCCACAGCCAACGGCGCGCAGCACGCAGTCGAGGAGGAGTTTGTAGGTGCGCCAGAGCTTACTGGATGGCCCGCCTCTGGTGTGTCCAGCCTGCCGCCACAACTGCAACTGCCTACCACCCGTGAATCGCCCTCCCCCTCCACCCACACCCCATCTGTCCGGATGCACCACCCGCAGACTTCATTTGCGCCTCGCCGCTGCTGCCCAGCTGCGGCATAGATAGGGCGCAGGTGGAGGCAGATGTGGCTCGCTGGCTGGAGCTGGGCAGCCAAGTTATTGCCAACCTGGGCCTGCAGCCGGTTGGCCAGCTGCTGCCCGCGCAAAAGTGAGCGCAGCCGTGATGCAACGCGGTGTGCTGTCGTTGTCCTTCCCAGTGGGCTCAGTGCGTCAGCTGGCATCACAGCTTCACAGAACAGCTGCTGGTGGTGCTTGATTTCTGCGTGCCTCGCTCTCTTGCTCCCCAGATCTCGGCTCATGCAAGGCTGCCCACCGCGCACAACCATCCCCCTTGTCCTCCCTGCCGCAGGCGCCGCATCTTCCAGTACTACCTGCCCGTCTTCTTCTGGTGCGAGGCGCAGCTGCGGCAGCACCGCACGCAGCCCGGCACCAGCGGGCCCCTGGTCCTGGGCATCTCCGCCCCGCAGGGCTGCGGCAAGACCACGCTGTGCGAGCAGCTTCAGTCGCTGTTTGAGTTCACGGGGTCCAGCGCTGCCTCCATCTCCATCGATGACTTCTACCTCACCTACCAGGGCCAGCAAGCGGGTGCGTGGCACAGGAGTCTGGCGGATGCTTCTGGTGCTTCAAGCTGGCGCACCAGTGCTGCCAGTGTTGCTCGTTCAGCAGAGTGGCCGCCGCAGCATGGGTTGCCAGCCAGGAGCGCAGCAGGAATGTTGGACGTGTGTGGGAACCACCTCCATCCTCCGGTCTTCCACACCTGCCTGTTCGGGGTGTACGTTCCACCAAACAACCTCCTCCCTCTTTGCCCACTTCCCACCTCGTGCAGTGGCGGCGGCCAACCCCGGCAACCCGCTGCTGCAGATGCGCGGCAACGCAGGCTCCCACGACATGGGCCTGGGCACCGACACGCTGCAGGCACTCAAGGCAGCCACACGGCCCGGCAGCAGCGTGCCCATCCCTCGGTGCGAGGGGGCAGCGGTTGGGTGGTGGGAGGGCTGACTACTTGCAATACCTGCAGTACTGGTGTGGTGCTGGGCTGCCATACCTTGCCCCTGCCTGCCTCGCCTCGCAGCCCAAATCGCGTGCCCCTCCCTCGCTCCCTCCCAATCTCCACTCCGCAGGTACGACAAGTCGGCCTATAGCGGCAAGGGCGACCGTGCGGATGCCTCCACCTGGCCCCAGGCACAGGGATCTGTGGATGTGGTGCTGTTTGAGGGCTGGATGCTGGGCTTTGCGCCCGTTAGCGACGCGGCGGCGGCGGCAGCGGACCCAAACCTGGTGCCCGTGAACGCCGCACTTCGCAGGTGGGCAGGGCGGCGGAGCGGTGCCGTAACCGTGTGTGTGCGATGCGGCTTTCTCAGCATCTGCATGTTGTGATCGTTCACACAACGAGCACTTCGCCAGCCTGCTCGCGCACACCTTCCAACACCGCCCCGGCCCACCGACCTGCAGCTACAAGGCGGCCTGGGACTCGTTTGTGGACTCCTGGCTGGTGGTCAAGGTGGCGCAGCCCGACTATGCCTACCGCTGGCGCCTGCAGGTGCGCCGTTGCGGTGGCATGCACCAGAACCAAGCCTGGTGACCAGCTGGAAGCGTGCTTGCCCCCTGCTTGCTCTGGGCGCAGGCCCTGCATTACTCTCTGGCAACGCTCCTGCTTGCCCGTTGGTTCATGTGCAGGCGGAGCAGGCGATGCGCGCGTCCGGCAAGCCAGCCATGACTGATGAGCAGGTGGGCGGCTGGATGGGTGGGGTGGATCAAAGCACGACTCGGCCGCTCAGCGTTCACGTGTTCTGTGTTTGCTGGCATGCGTACTGCGAGTCTGCCCCCACCCCCACACGCAGTCAGCCTGCCCCACCCACTGCTACGCTGCCTCACACTGCCTCCCACTGCCTGCCCCTCTGCCCTGCCCTCCCTCCCTGCTCTCCCCGCAGGTGGCCGCCTTTGTGGACCGCTTCATGCCCGCCTACCGCTGCTACCTGCCGGGGCTGTACGGGCAGGGGCCCACCACCGCCCGCCCCGGCCACCTGCTGGTGGTGGAGGTGGACGAGGGGCGGGAGCCAGTGGCACAGCAACCAGAGCCCATCCTTTGAAGGCGGCAGCAGCAGCAGCAGCAGCACCGCGTATAGAGCAGCAGATGAGCACGATCCATGCAACGCCTGGCCAGCATGTAACCTGAACCGCAGCAGAACAAACCATCCACTCCGCCCTGCCGCGCACAGCCGCCCAACCCCATGACCCCTGAGGCCATTCTTCCTGAGCAACCCCTGTTTCTGCCTGTTGCATTTGTTCTGCCCTCCATCGTCACCTGTTTGCTCAGATTTTCATGCCATGACAGCCTCAGTTTTGCAGTTTCAGCTTGATCACGACAAGGCACACACCGTGCCTACCCTGTAACTTGTGGACGCCACCTATGAAACCAATGCACCCAGCAGCGCATCCTCACAGCTCCTCCCTGGCCGGGTCCCGCGCCGGCTGCTTCTGCTGCTGGGCCGCCGTCTCCTGCCGCCGCTGCTGCTTGGCAAAGTGCTTCTCAAACGCGACAGGCACGTCCTGGGGATCGATGGCCGAGTGGTCAGGCGCATCCTGGGGCAGCCGGCTCACCCTGCAGGTACAGGTGCAGAGAATGGGAAGGAGAGCATGGGCCTCAGCCAGGTGTGCGCAGCGCGCGCAGCCTGCAAACCACGTGCCGGCAAGGGCAGCGCCAGCGCTGCA
>VIYQ01002809.1:0-24519 GCA_009928355.1 Chlorella sp. CH2018 | reverse complement strand
GGCGGTTGAGGCGGCAGAGGAGGGCTGGGGCTGGGCGGTTGCGGTGGCAGAGGAGGGCTGGAGCTGGGCGGTTGCGGCGGCATGGGAGGGCTGGGGCTGGGCGGTTGCGGCGGCAGGGGAGGGCTGGGGCTGGGCGGTGGTGGCGGCGGCAGCGGGCTGCCATTGTACTGTACGTCGGTCACCGTCACCTGCCCAAATGGATCCACCGGCAGCACCGCTGTGGTGCTGTGCAGCAGCTGGGCAGCCAGCTGCAGAGCGACTGCTTCGTTGCCTGGTGCAAACACTGCGGTGACCAGCAGGTCTGCGAGGTCGGCGGCCTGTCGCAGCCGCCGTCCGCTGCCGCCGGCTGGCTCCGTAATCGTCACTGTCGGCAGCTGCACTGCGCCCAGGCGCCCCGCGGCCTGCTCGATGGCTGCTCTGAGCTGGACCATTCCGTCTTCCACCATGATCAAGAGAATGCTGTTGCTGTCGGAGGTCTGCACCCGGAACTGGAGGCTGGGTGGGGGTTGGGGCGGCGGCGCGCTGGGCTGGGGGCTGGCCAACACATCTGGCGGCGGCGGGGAAGGGCTGGGCTGCGACGCGCCTGGGACGGGTTCATACTGCGTACAGCAGCCAAGCTCTTCGTCGGGGACAACGCAAATGCCACCGGTGTCGGGGAGGCAGGTCGACAGCTTGCGCCGCTGCGCCCCCGGCACCGCTGCCGCCGCCGCCGCCGCCACCGCGGCCAGGAGCAGCACGGCGGTCAGCACCGCTCGGCCGCCTGGGACCGTCATTACTGTGTATTGGGTCGGTCCGTGGAGGCGCTCGCGACGCGGGCGAGGGCCCCGCGGCGGAGGCCGCCTTGGGGCAACGCCGCGGTGGCCTTGGAGGCTGTGCAAGCTGGGCTAACGGCTGCCGTCGCTCATGTGAGGTACTTGAACGGGGCGTCAGCGGGCTGCAGGGCGCGGAGCACGCACGGCAGCCGGGTTGACCGACGCGCCGCCTGCCGTACCTCTGGACGCGCCGCTCGACCTGAATTGGCCTCCAAACCGCGTCGATCGCCGTTTGAAGCGCCCAGCGCGGGGGCAGCCGAACAGGCTCCCTCGGCCGCACCCTTCGCTCCCCCTCCCTCCCTCCCTGGCGGGCTGCACAGCTCCGCAATGCTGGCAGTGCTGGCTGTGTGCGTGCTGGGGCCCTTCAGCACGGCCTACGTGCTGGGCCCCGCGGCGCTGCTGCTGCTGCCGGTGGTCGGCGGCATGCTGGGCGTCACCCTCGGCCTGGGAGTTCTGCCGGGCTCCTTCACGCTGCCCGACGAAATAACAGGTGACCGCGTAAGAAGTCCTGGCACAGGCCCGAGTGCAACGTGGAGCAGGGTGCTCACAGGGACGGATGCATCTCCTCCACCAGAACCCTGTCCAGCTGACATGCACGTGCCTGCCCGCCTCCTCTCCTGCCTTGAACCGCTGCGTGGCACTGCCCCGCCTCCCCTGCTGCACCGCAGCCGGAATCACTGGCGGGCTGGTAGCCCTGTACTTTGTGCTGCTGCTGTGGATGACGTGCTGGATCAAGGTGGAGGCGTTCTTCGAGAACACACCCTGGCTGAGGTGCGGTGGGCGGCGGCAGGGTAACCACCGGCAGGCGCTAGCGCTGCTGCACGGCTAGCCCATACTGCCTGCACTAACCCGTCTGATTGTGGTGAGACAGCAAATCAGCGCGCTGCCGTGGATTCCCCACACGTGTCTGCAGGCATTGCGGCAAGATGCAGGCAACCTCTGGAGGGCGCAAGTACGCCACGCGCTGCCCCTTCACGGGTGCGGCCATGCACACTTGTGTGCGGGCCGTTGCTCCGCAAACACAGCAACTCCTCGCTGCGTCCTGCGGCGCCGGTGCATCAGCCTTAACATTGACACTCCCTTCTGCTGAACTCGACTGCGCAGGGTACAAGCCCACCCTGAGATGCCCCAGCTGCGATGCCCGTGTGCACGACAGCGCGTTCCACAAGACAGATCGCCTGGTTGGGTGAGCGCACCCGCCCTGCTCTGGCTGCCGCTTCATGCGCCCTTGCAGGCAGCAGGGAGCACCTTGCAAGCACTGCAGCTTGCATGGCCCCGCTTCCCCTGAATGACGGCCCGCCTGCCATCCATGCAGGTTCCCAGTGGGCGAGACGGTGCTGCGCTGGGACGGCGCCAAGGAGGCCACAGAGATGACAGACGGCGTGCACGACCTCTCCAAGGTGCACTCATCCTACGGGCCAAGCCTGCTTGCAACTGTCAGGGCTGGACACAGGCTGCCCACCGTGCTGAGACGCCCTTGCCCAGCTTGGCACAGCCAGCACGGTGCTTCCAAGTTGCAACTTCTGTGTGTTGCCCACGCCCGCAGGCACGCCAGCAGCTGGATCGCTTCCTGGACTTTCGTGGCAACACGCTGTTTGCCAGCACAACTGGTGGGCTGCTGCAGCCGGGCGGGCGGGCGTAGTCTGGCTTGCTGCAAGCGCGGTGCCACAGTGCGTGCAGTGAGTTGGTCATATTACTGAGCTGCGTCTGCCGCTCACTTGCAAGCCACCAGCCTGCATCTGCCCTTCTCCGCCGCAGCCTGCTGTGTGGGCTGCGCCACTTGGCAGCGCAACTTCAACCTGGTCCCACGCCTCACACTCAGGTGAGGCGACAGCCTCTTCACAAGGCCCGCACACTGTGCTGAAACCTTTCCAGCATCGCACTTGCTCCTGGAATCCCCGTGGACTTTAAGCTGGGTGCCCGCCCCATGTGATTCCGCCCTCCACTTGCTGCAGCCTGGCCCTGGCGGCCCTGTTCTTTGCCTTTGTGCCCTGGGGCTTTGCCTCATTCCTCAATGGCGACGGCAGCAGCGGAAGCACCATCGGCGGCGCAGGAGGTGAGCATGCACAGCAGTGGCCCAGTGCATGCCCTGCCATCAACCTTGGAATGGCAATTACTGGGTGCAGTCTCAAAGCCAGCAAACAGCATGCCGACAGCGCCCCCCCTTGATCCCCCCCACCTCCTTGCCACTTGCCTGCGCTGCAGCCAAGGCTGTGGTGGTGATCTGCGAGGTGCTGGCCGTCCAGTATGCCGCAGCAGGGCTGCTGATGCAGCTGCAGGCGCTGCTCCGGGCCAACGATTTCCTCCGCCGCTACCAGTGCGTGCATACCGGGGCTGTTGGTTGGGCAGGGCTGCAGACGAGCTGAGATTGGCTGCGATGCTGCTGTGGTGGGTTTCCGCAGCTTGCCATGCAAGAACGCCACGCGCGTTTCAACCGCACCAGCTGCACCCATTTCGCAGGCCGCTGATCCCGTCCCTGAAGCCGGTGCTGCCGTCCTCCAGCCGGCTGGTGTCTCTGCTCAATCGCGGCATGCTGCGGGCACCCTGGCAGCAGGCGGTGTGAGGTGCTGGGCATTACAGAGCGCTGCAGCACTGCCCCGGCAGGAGTGAGGCGGGCATGCAGCTGTTGAACAGGCAAGGAGGAGGGCCAGAACGAGGAGAGGCAGCCAGCAGAACAGTGTAGGCACTTCAAACAAGCAAAGCCTCTCAAGCACGCATTTATTAAACTGGTCTGTGCGACAGGCGGTGCACTAGGCTACCAGCCGGAGTTACTGCTAAGCTGGAAATAGAGGGGAGACGGAATACAACAAGGCACAAGAAGGCATGTAGACGGCAGGAATTTGGAAGGGTAGTTGATTGGGTATGCATGGTGTTTTTCATGTTTGTTCAAACGGCGCAGGCGCGGCTCCTGCAGACTCCAGGTTGATGATGTCTAGGGCGGGGCAGCGGAGTTGGTGTCGAGGGCACCGCCACCCAGCCCCGGCAGCCCCTGCCACTGCGGCTCCTCGTGCTGCGTGTGGCGGCGGAGATCTTCGGTCACCTCACCCGCGATCACGCAAAGCGACTGCAGCGCCGGCATGCCGCTGCGGGGCTGCACCGCTGTGTCACCACCTGCCGCGGCACCAAAGGCCGCCGCCCCTTCTGCCGGCACCATGGCTGGCTGCTGCTGGGGCGCTTCTGCCTGCTGCGCTTGCTGCTGTGCAGGCTCATTCAGCAGAGGCTCCGGCTGCACCTCCCCAATCGGCGGCTGTCCCACCAGCTGCGCAGGCGGCCACTGGCCCTGCTGGCACCGCCGCAGCGCCTCCAGCGCATCCCTGTATACAGGCCAGAGTGGGCTATGCCGTGGCGGGCGCCCACCCTGCAGGCGCCGGCAGGCCCAGCGCACGTAGCGCAGGCCTTCCACATCCGCGGGGCCCTGTTGCGGGGCTAGCAGCAGCGAAACAAGGAGGTCCAAAGCCAGCGCTGCCTCGCTGCGCACCTCCGGGCTGTACCTCTGGTCACCGCCTGCGCAGATGGCGGGTGGAGATAGCGGGATTGGGCATTTCGAAGGGAGCTCAGCAAAGCGTCCAACGCAAAGGAGGGCGCCCCAGACCACATGCACCCCACAGCCAGCTGCTCATGCCTACTGCCGCCCTACGCCCCAGCCACACTGGCACAAGCGGTGCCACACACACCTGCCAGGCTGAAGCGGCGGCTACGGGGCAGCTCTGCCTCCTGCTCCTCCTCATGCTGCCCCACAAACGATGGCGGCTCGGTCCCAGCCCACAGCTCAGCAGGCCCGCTGAGCGAGGGCAGCACGCTGATGCTGGCCCTGTCACTGACTGTCTGCCACTGAGGCAGCAGGTCGCCAGCAGGCTGTGGGGCTGCTGTCGCTGCCGCCGCCGCCTGCGCCTGCAGGCCCGCCATCTGCCAGGGCAGGAACATGCGCTGGCTGCCAGAGTTGCCCAGCAGGGCCTCCTCATCCGCTGGCTGCCCCAGCCGGGAGGGCATGCCCAGCGTGCCGCTGTACCCACCCGCTGAGCCGCCGGTAAGGCGTGTGCCAGAGGCAGCGCTCAGAGAGGACTGGTGGCTGCCGCCAGGCCCGGCGCCGGGTGCGGCCATGAAATTGGGCCGCAGCGACGCCGAAGCCCGTGCTGGGGCTGCTGCGGCAGGTGCAGGTGGCGCACCACCGGGGGCCGGCGGCGGCGCTGTCGCTCCCACCCCGCTCACGGATAGATCGAATGGCGAGGGGTGTAGCAGCAGCGGGGTGCCTGTGCCGGCGTCACCATGCACCTGCTCATCCGGTGCCTCAGGAGCTGCTGCTGCTGCCGCTGGTGCTGCTGATCGGCTAACTGCGCCCCAGCTAGCCAGGCTGGCAGCACCGCCGCTGCTCTTGTCGTGAGCACTGTCGGCCAGGGGTGCTTGCTGCTCTGCAGCGCCGTCAAGCCGGCCACCATCAGCGGCGGTCTCCTCGGGCTGCTGCTGCTGCTGCTGCTGCTGTGCCTCCAGACCACCTCCACCGGCAGCCCGCAGCCCTGCCACCAGGCTGAAGTCTGTGCCCCCTCTCAGGGGTGGCGGAGCGGCGGCCGAGGCCATGCGGCGCCACCGCCGCCCAGGGAT
Source organism: Chlorella sp. CH2018 (assembly GCA_009928355.1). Taxonomy (NCBI): domain Eukaryota; kingdom Viridiplantae; phylum Chlorophyta; class Trebouxiophyceae; order Chlorellales; family Chlorellaceae; genus Chlorella; species Chlorella sp. CH2018. The sequence continues at coordinate 19,108 of VIYQ01002809.1, read as the reverse complement.
GGACGGCCGAGCCATCCAAGCACAGCTGCCGCTCTCCAGGTCACGCACCCGGCGCAGCAGGCGGTCCTCTCCTCCAGCCCCCCGCCAGCAGGCGCCCGCCACACGGCGCACAGCCGAGGCCAGGTGGGCCAGCGGCCCAGTCTGCGGCCACCAGTGGCGCCGCCGCTCCGCCACCAAGTACTCGTCTGTGGGGCGCACGGGAGGGAGCAAAGCATGTTGGATGGGTTTGGGGCAGCAGCTGCCATATCCTGTACTGCGGGGTGCGGGGCAAACCTGCACAAGCTCCCACTGCACAGTCATGGCATGCACGACAACCTTTGGTAGCCGCACGGAGCCTCACCACTGGAGGGCAGCGGCACGTCCAGCAGGTACAGCGCAAGCAGGCAGTGCGTCTTGGCTTCGTGCAGCGACTCGGCTGCCGCGGCACAAGTGGTGGGCAGAGCAAAGGAGAATATGGGGTGGGCTTGGGGACTTGTGCAGAAATGTCAATTCACAGGGCAGAAATGTCAATTCACAGGGCAGGTAACCCCCCTTGTGCAGGCAGACATGAAACCGCCCCTGTGCAGTCTACAAGCACAGCCAGCCACAGCGCAGGCGGCACCCACCCGACAGCTCCACTGCGACACACATTGCCGCCATGCAGCGCTCCCAGTGGGCGCGCCTCAGGTGGGGGATGAGCGGCAGCACGCTCTCCAGCTCCCGCGACCCTGCACAGCATCACAAGGCGGATGCAGGGAGCAGTGGGAAGGCTGGACGGATGGGGAAAAGACACTTCTGTCGCGCACGGAGCAGTACAGCAAATGTGCAGCGCCGCTGTGAGGCGCGATTCCTCCCCCGACCTAGCCATTGCATGCTGGACGAGCTGTGCACCTGTGGCAACGATTGGGAGGGAGGCGCCTGCCACCGCTGGGTCTGGGGGCAGCAGGCTGCTGCCACCTGCAGCGGACGGGGGCACAGCATTTGCGGCACAGCAATCTCAGCGAGACAAGCATACGACCTGACATTGAAACTGCCAAACTGCCCCAGGCCCACCCCACGCGTCCTCCCTTTCTTCCTTCCACATCCCTCACCCGGCAGCGCGCGACCCGCTGCCACTGCCGCCGCCTGCGCCGCTACTTGCGCCTGTGCGCGCCGCATCAGCAGGAAGGAGCGGGAGTGCCCCGCAAAGTGGGACTCCAGTGCCCGTGCCACGTCCTGCAGGCCAGGCCGAGATGCAGGCACACAGCGGGGGTTTGGCAGGCTGGTTGGGTATTACGAGCAGCTGCAGATGCGCTCCCACACTCAAGGCGTCTGAGCTTTTGCCAGAGCAAACAGCAAGCCTGGTCTGAGTTTGCGCTTGCCTGCGCCTTCTGCATCAGCGGCAGCGCATCGGCATACGCCCCATTGTCCAGCGAGGCCAGCGCCGCCCGCTCCCACCACTGAGCCGCACAGAAGCTGCGCTGCCACTGCGGGCAGAAGGCGAGGTGGCAAGGCAGCAGGCCTCAGGGTCTGGTAGTTTGTGTGCAGTTTGCATTCAGGAACTGTCCTGCCATGTGGCACGCAATCCCCCAAACCCTGCCTGCAAGTGGCGTGCCTGAGTCAGCTCCGCGCCCTTGCAGCTCTGCCCCCAGTGCCAGGCAATGGTGCTGGGCGGCAGGTGCATCTGGTCTGCGGGCAGGGCAGGGAGGGGAGGGAGCTCGGATGAGCTGCATGCAAGCAAACAACGATCAGCTGAGGAGGAGCAAGAGCACAGTTGAGATGGTTGTGAAGGGCACGTGCCTTGCGCCATGCACACCACCAACCAGTCTTTGCCCACCCACCCAGCCACCCAGCGCCACCCATCCAGCCAGCCACCCACCGGATGAGTAGGCTTCCATGGCGGCAGCGGCCGCAGCATGCCAGTCGCGTCGCACATCCTGCGGCACCATCTCGTACACCACATCGCGTGCCAGCACCTGTTGGAGCCGGAAACATGGACACGTTGCCTTTTGATTAGCCGCCTGCTGGCTGCCCCTGGTGCTGGTAGCTGGCGAGGGCTGTCTGCACAGCCACGCACTATGCAAGGCTGTGCGAGACAGCCCGAGGCGCAGGTGCAGGGCTGCTCACCTGGCAGAAGCGCCAGGTGGCGGGGTCCATGGGGTCCTGCCGCAGGAAGGAGGCGCCCTCCAGAGCGCACAGGCTGGCCTCCAGCGCCATGGCGGATGGGTGCTGGGGGTGGATGGCCTGCAGGGTGCGCGGGAGGGCGGCAGTTGGGAGGCTTAAAATCTGAACGAGAGGCAACAGCCAGGCATCCAGCACCAGTTGGGAAATGTGCGCAGGCGAGACTTCTGCCCGGTATCTGCCCTTCTGCTGCATGACTGGTGCAGACCCAACCCAGCAGTCCAGGTGCGGCCTTGCCTGCAGCAGCTGGCGGTAGATGGTGAGCCCCAGCACGGAGGCCACCTTGAGCGTCAGCTGCTCCTCGGGCCGCAGGCGGTCCACACGGTCTGGGGGCAGGGAGTGTGGCCCGCAGCAGGATTTGAGGCGATGGCAAATGCGCGTGGTTCAATGTTGCCTCATGAGCAGGCGCCCGCAACACCCCACAAACGCGCCGAGCCGCCCCGCAAACCCCAAGCTAGCCCCACCTGTGATGATGGAGTTGATAGACACGTTGTTGCGGATGAAGTCCAGGCCAGCCTGCGCCACAGCCTGCACCTCCTCGGCTGTGGTGCGCCGCCGCAGCCTGCAGGCAGGGGGAAGCACGCCAGTGGGGTGATTCGCTGCCCCCTCAACGGCAGCGCCACGTGTTGCAAGTGTGACAAGGGTCGATATCCAAACTGGCCTGCTAGCGCAGTGCAGCCCAATGCCTCTTGCGGTGCCCACCTGTGCCCGTCGTCGCTGGTGAGGCTGAGGGAGGTGGTGTGTGCCTCCATCTGCGTCTGGGCAAACAGCTGCGGGCAACAGCGAGCAAGGAGAGGCAGCCGGCGGTTGGCAAGGCATGCTCCTCCAAGGGCAGTCCTCTGGGCCCACCCAAGGCAGCCCCCTGAGGACTGCCTCGGGTGGGCAAACAAGTTCAGCTCCGCAGCATGGCAGCCTGATCACATAGAAGGCTCCTAAGCCTGCAAGTGCACGGTGGGTGCCTCGCCTGCAGGAAGACCACCAGCTGCTCCAGGAACGAGGGCAGCCCGTTGGAGCGCTCCCACAGCAGCTGCGCCACATCAGCCGGCACCTGCAGAGCGACGGGTGGGGTCGCGGTGTTGCACACCTCGCCGCTGCGGGCCGGCTGGCCGCTTGCCCACTAGCTGGCTGCCTCTTGTTAATGGCACAGCAACGAATGGCGCGCATGCACGAGGCACAGCAGACTCCGCCACACACCTGTGCGCCGTTCAGCGCAGCCGACACAAACTGACGCGACTGCTCCGCGTTGAAGGGCTTCAGAACCAGGTGCAGCGAGAAGGGCTGTGGGGATCACAGGGGAATGACAAGACGGCAAGGGATGCGTCGACAGGGGGAAGCGTGCAGGGCTTGGCGGGACAGATGGGGCTGCTCATGACTGATCAAGCCTAGCCCATGCCAGCAGTGGCTGGAGACGTTGCGCTGGTGCCACCGCTTGGCGCACCTGTGCCAGCAGGGAGCGGTAGGCGGCCTGCACGCGCTGGTAGAAGAGCTCTTTGGCACCCTTCTGCCGCAGCGCTGGGGACAGCGCACCCACATATGGCCTGTGATGGGGGAGGGTGGGCGGAAGGGCAGGTTAGGCAGGTTAGAGGCACAACTTGCACTTCATCTGCAGCAATGTATCAAATGCACGCTCAGCACCCACTGGCCATGTTGCAGCCCGGGAGACGCAGTCCCACAAGCCGCCCAGCAGGCCCTGGCGCACCTGTAGGTGACGATGAACAGCACGGAGCGGCGCAGCGGCTCGTCGTTGATGGCGCTGGACAGCAGGCGGAAGCTGGCGGCATCAAAATTGTGCAGGTCCTCTGCGGTGGGGTGCACGGAGATGGGGGGTTTGAGCGAGGGAGTTGCGAGTGGCCCAGCCAAGTTGTGGACTTCAAGGCCTTGCCGCTACAGCGGCACATGACTGGAGCTTTGCACGTCAAGCAGCCGTCGCGCTCCTGCACACACACACCCCCAGAGCCAGTGCACGCCCCCTGAAACATGCCCTCACCCAGCACCAGGATGAGGGGGCCGTACGCCTCCGTGAACTGGCGGATGATGGACACTACCAGCTCCTGCACCTTCTTGGCCTGTGGAGCAGAGGGGAAAGACAGCAGCAAGGCATGGCGGCAGCATGAAGGCGGCACCCGCATGTCACCTGTTGGCCACAAGCAAGGTGGAGGCGGCAGAAACATGCCAAGGCGGGATATTCACATGGGCAGCTGCCGCCCACTCCCACAAAGCAACCCTTGCTCCCCAGCCAAGCCCCACCCGCAGGTGCGTGCTGATCTCCCTCCCCGGCGAGCTGGGGCGCAGCGCCAGGTTGCCCGCTCCCCGGCTGGTTGCCGACCGCTGCAGCTTTGACGACCGGCCCCAGCTGCCACTGGTCTGAGCGGAGGCGCTGCTTGCGGGCGGGCCCCCGTTGCCCGCCTGCTGCCCGTTGCTGCCCTCCAGTGCCACGGCTGTGCTGGGGCTGCCCGCTGTGCTGATGGCGCCAGTGCTGCGGCCTGAGAATGTGGAAGTGAAGGAGGCAGCCTCGCTGCTGCTGAAGCTGCCCTGGCTGGTGGTTTCGTCTTCCTCTTCACTGCTACCTGTGTCCCGCTGCTGCTGCTGCGCGCTCAGTGGGTGCTCGGCAGCAGTGGCCGCGGCTTGCGCCTGCTGCCACACAATGGCCTCGTGGTGCTGCCGCAACTTGGCCCTGCAGCGCAGGCAAGGTGGGCAGGGCGAGCGATAGTTTGCAAAATGAAGCTGCAGTTTTCGTGCTGCTAGCTACAACCGCTGCAAGCTCAGCTGCTGTGCTCACATCTTGCGGGGTGATGGGGTGCCGCCCCGCAGCAGCGCTTGTGTGGAAGCCAGGGGAGAGGAGGTGCTGCCCTGCCGCACCGCGCCAAGCGTCAGACTGGCTGCAGCGTCAAGACGGGTGGGTGGCAGGCAGTAGCAAGTGAGATCAGCTGCACTCAACACTTGCCCCAGCGCTGGCTCACACCACAGTGCTGGCTCACATCACAGCAGAGGCTGCTGCACCTCCAGCTGCTGGCTCCACCTTCAACCGCTGCCCCGCGCACCTGAGCGCTTCATGCGGGCAGCAAAAGACTTGGCGCGATCGGCGTCCGACAGGAACACCTCATCCGCTTCGCTGCACAGGGCCAACACAGCGAGCAAGGTGTTCTGCTCGGCCCTTTGGAGCGAGCCATGCCAACAAGCAGCCCTGTGGCCCAGAAGAGTTCACAGCTGCTGTATGCATACACACCAACAATGCCGCCACGCCGCCGCCTCGCGCTTTCGAGCCTCCCAGCGCTACTCACCCCAGCCCGTCTGGGTGTGCCACCAGGCGGGCGTAGCCCTCTGGGGACAGGCTGGGCAGCAGGTCCAGCGACTCGGGAGAGGGGCCCTGCACCACACCCGGCAGGCCAGGCTCCAAAGACAACTTCAGCCGGGTGGCAAGCCATCTATCGAGCACTTGCTGGATTCGGTATTTGATGGCATGCAAGGGGCAGTGTTATAGGCGGGCATGCACATCCTGGCAGCCAGCACGCCCTAGCCTGCACACCACACACCCGCATCGGCACGCCCGCCTGGACGCGCTGCTGCTCCAGCAGCCACTGCCGGTGCTGCTCCAGTGTGGGCAGCGCAGGCGGGAACTCTGCACCAGCAGCGACGAGTGGGGATTGAAGGGCTCAGGCAGCAGCAGACTTGCAAGCTAGGTGTGCTTTGCGGGATGCGGCGCAATTACGCCATGCAAACTGTTAAGTCCCTGGCTGAATTAATGAGCCCGGTGCCACTGAGAGCAGTTTATCACGCATCTGCGCATGCCGCACAGCACGGCGCAGCGCACCTGCCAGCGGCAGCTCCAGCGCGTCGGCCAGCAGGTGGCGCCACTGTGCAAAGTCGGGTACGCCCGACTGCAGCCGCAGGGCCAGCTCTGTTGCCACCTGGGGAGAGTATGGGAAAGTGGGCAAGGGGCAGGTGTCAGGACTGCACACGGGTTTGAAAGTTCCAGCGGGCACAGCACGGCATAAGCAGCGCCAACACAGCCATAGCAGGGAGCGTTGCCTGCTGCAACACCGCAGGCTCCGGCTCCCCTGTGCAGGCACCAGGGTGCTCACCACCACTGGGTCCGTGCCGCGCAGGCAGTACACCTGGCCCAGCTGGCGGTCATGGTGGAACATCTCCCGCAGCACGCGCCGCCAGGGATATAGCGCCTGGGGAGAACAATGGATGCAACAAACCAGGGTCAGTGAGGGAGCAGCTCTGCTCGGGGTGCGATGCTGGGAGGCACAAGGTACTGTGGGGCCATCATGCATGGCCCGAGTGCCAGCACTCGCGGACGAATGTGCGGCGCACCTGGCTCTTGCGCTCGCGGCGGCCCAGTCCCAGGAACATGTTGCAGTCATTGTACACGCCGCCCAGCTCGCTGCAGGGAGGCGCGGGCCACACAAAGCAGGCGTGTGAATCTGATGCAAAAGGCAAGCTGACTGCATACACGGCATGATGTGAGAGCAGAAGCAATGAGTGCATGTGCTGGGCATAATGGCAACCTCGACCCTGCCTTAACAACAACAGCAGCAAGCGGGCAACAGCGTACTGCTCCAGTCCTGCCCACCTGTGCTGCAGCTCCTCCACCAGCCGGCTCTTGCCCATGCCGGCGTCACCCTCCAGCAGCACCAGGCCGCCGCGCCGCTGCCGCACCAGATCCACGCAACGCATGGTGATGGCGGCCAGCTCGCCGTCACGCCCTGCGCAGGTGGAGTGATGCGAGGGGTGCGGTGAGGGTGGTGCGCAGGAATGCGCCTTGCTAGCCAGCACGTGGCATGCACGTGACTGACAGGTCAGCAGGCAAGCAATAGAGAGTGGGCCCACACACGCCAAGATAATCGGCAATGCAGCGATATTGCGCACCAATCATGGGTGTGTGGGGCAGCAGGCCCACTGGCGCGGCAGCGGTGGAAGCAACGGACATCAGGCGGTCGCCCATGCTGAGCAGTGTGCTGCTGCCACCCTGCTGTGCCTGCTGTGGTTCTGCGCCGCCAGCCTGTGTGTTCCGTGTCAGGTCGGCGGCCAGCGCCTCCAAGCTGCCCTCGGCCGGGGGAGGCGCTGCTGCCGGCCCGACAGCGCTACCCTGCCGGCTCAGGTGCACAGCCGCTGCTGCCGCGGCAGCCTCCACCGCCGGAGGCAGACCGCGCGGGGGTAGGGATGATAAGAGGGGCGACAGGCCCGGCCGCTGGCCAGACGCTAGCGCTTCGGCATGCAGGGAGGTCACTTCAAAGATGTCCACTGGCAGCTGGCGGCCCTTGACTCGCACCGGGTCCAGCTGCTGGTACACAGCCTGCCATTTGGGGTGGGAACCGTACAACAGGCACGCTATGTAGCGGGCACAGCTGGGAGCATGTCGGCCCTGTTGACCCACACGGCTGACTTCCACCTCTCACCGCATCTTGGCCAGGGCATGCGCTCTTCCATAAACCCCTAAACTGCCAAATGCACGAGAAGTGGGCAGGCCTAGCCAGGAAAGCCACACCTTGTGCTTGGCCAGCTGCTGCGTGGTGGCGTCACAGTAGACCTCCGCGCCGCGGTCGCGTGCCCGCACCATCAGCCGTGCACTGCGAGGGAACCGAGGTGGCCGCAGGGCAATGTGTAAACGAGGATGCAGGGGCAGGGTGGTGTGCAATGCACTGCCCAGACGCTAGCACTGCCCTCTCATTCAGCAGAGCAGCCATCATGACGCAGCAGAGCAGCACACTGCACCTGCACGCCACGCACGCACCACAAGCCCCCAGTCCTCCCACCTCAGGTTGATGGCGTTGCCAAACACAGTGTACTCGGAGCGGCGTTGCGAGCCCACCATGGCGCAGAACAGCTGGCCGGTGGTGACGCCGCAGCAGGCGCGCCCGCCCTTGCGCTGCATGCAGTGCACGGGGGCAGCCAGAAAGCAGGCGGCATGCTCACACCACCACCGCCGCCCGTCTTTGACCGCCCCTAATGCAGACACCGGCACCCAGCGCCCCTTTGATGATGCCTCACACCCGCAAGCCAAAGATACCCACTCCCACACTTTGTGTCTACCCCTGCACCCGCCCACCTTGACGGTCTCCACGATGGCCAGCGCCGCCTGGATGCCGCGTGCTGGCCCATCCTCGTGGCTGCGCCCCGGCAGGCCAAAAGCACAGATGGCCAGGAAGCCCTTCTCGTCGCACCGAAACTGCCCAGCACAGGGATTCGGGGCGGCAGGACCGGGTGTGAGTAGGCATGGATGGTGGGCAACGTAGCGGGGCTGCTGCTATGCAGCAGCAGGAGGGCCGTGCTCTGCACATCACACTCCGCACCCAACCACCATGCCCAGCCTCCCGTCCAGCCGCTGCTTGCCTGCAGGAAGGAGCCGTCGTGCTGGCGCATGCGCTTCTGCACAGCCTCCATGCAGGCCTGCACCGCGGCCAGCCCGGTGCGCGAGGCACCAGGGCCGGCGGCAGGCGGCGGCTCCAGCAGGGATGGGAATCCCAGGAACAGCACTGTCCCCACGCTGCAACAACATGGCCAGGGGCAGGGGTGAGTGAATTGAAGCACAACCAGGCAGACTGCAGCCGGCAAAAGCGGTGGGCGCTGGAGCGCAACCCAAGAACAGAAGCCTGCAAGCAGCTCACCGCAGCTCGTTCACGTAGTCGATGTGGCCTGCCTCTACCCGCACCCGCACATTCTCCAGCAAGTGCATGCGCAGCAGCTGCAGGGGGTTGTGCAGCATCGCGCAGTGGGCATATGCTGCACATGAGCTCAAATACTTGTGTAGGCTCTCTCCTGTGCAGGCTCGCGCACATTGTATGCTGGCATTCCCAGCTGCTGCACCAACAACAGTACTGCAATTCACGTCTCTGCCTCACCTGCAGGGCATGTCCCTGCGCCGCCTCGGGCAGCGCGTTAAGCGCGGCTCGTTCGCGTGCCACCTGCCGTGCAGCTCGCTCTAGGGAAGTGGTCCCCTCCGCCTCCTGCAGCGCCTCGGGGGGCAGCTGGTATGGCTCCAGCACCTGCAAGCCACAGGCCAAAAACACAAGAACAGGTGTGCATGGGTGAAGGTAGGCAATACGAGCGTGGGATGCAATGTCAAAGCGGGGAGGAGGACGTGACGCTGCTGCAGCTCCCATGTCCTGCTGACATGCCCAGAGGCTGTACAGTGCGGGACACACACCTCCAGCAGCCGAGCGTTGCCGCCGCCCAGAGGTTCCAGCAGGCAGGCGCTGCCTGCCAGGGCTGCCACCTCGGGAGACAGGATGACCTCGCCTGCAGGGAGGGTGGATGAGGCTGTTACAGGGGCAAATACCAGCTGCAGCACATGCTTCTGAGCGAGCGGCAAGCTGCAATGCAGGAAGTCAGCGCAAAAAAAAAGGCTGGATGGGGAATTGTCCCACCAGCCGACTTACCCGAGACAGCAAAGTGCTCTGCCGCCTGCAGCTGGGCGATAGGAGGGCGGGGGCACGGCGCGCCTTCCTCCCCCTCTTGCTCAGCTGGCTGCTCCTCGGGCTGTGGAGTGTCGCCAATGAAGAACTCCCAGCGCTGCATGATCAGGCAAAAGTCACAAATGGTGAATGTGGTCTGCAGCGGGAATGGCATGGGCAGACCCAAAAACGCACGTGCAGCAACCTTACCCATCCCTTTGCATGCAGACAGCAAACCTCAAAGTCAGCAACACCGTGCTCCACCCACCGGAATACTGCCGGTATCATCTGCAGACTCCTGGCCCCCGCCAATGTGGAAGGCGCACACAGTGCCTGCCGACACCATGACCTTGATGGACAGCACCACCTGCATGACCGCCTGCTGCTGCGCCTGCTGCGCTGGCTGGTGGCTGCCGTCCACGCTGGCCCGATGCCCGGTGGGGGCGTCCAGGCTGGTGCGCTGAATGTGCTGCGTATCGCTACCTGGGCCGCCTGGGCCATGGCGGCGAACCGGCGAGAGGCGGGCCAGGGGAGCAAAGTGAGACAGCGCGGCTGGCCGTGCCTCCGACCCTGAAGCGCGCTCGGGCTGTCCAAGGTGGTTGGAGGAGGCTGAGGGAGCAAGAGCACCGCCTGCGCCCGGCTGCCACGGCCAGGTGCCGCTGGACAGCCGCTTGTGGCCGCTGCGCCGTCCAAAGAAGCGGCTGCCACCAGAGGGGCTGGCCACCTGGCTGGTGGTGCTACCGGCCGGCAGGCCCAGCCCACCTGCAGGGGCAGAGGCACAGGGTGGGAACCGTTGGTCTGCTGGCATGGCAAGGGACATGCTGGGCCAGCACAGCAGCTGGCACACAGCCATGCAATTCTAGACTTCCTCAGCCAAGCATTTGCCGTCCTCACTGGAGAGCTCCGCCAGGCTGGGTGCCCAGGGCGCCACACTGCCCACGCTCATGCTAATGCTGCTGCTGTGGCAGGCAGCATCAGGGCTGCCGCCGTGTGCATACGCCGCCTCTGCCGCGCCGCTGATGCTGCGCCCTCGCCAGGGTGCGGCCGCAGCGCTGAGCAGACGGCGCAGCATGGACGGCCGGCCGCCGTGCTCATTGATTGGCACGTCCTCTTCTGTCGGATCGCCCACCGCTTGCCCTGCTGGCACCTCCTCCACTGCATGCTGCCCTGCCGCTCCCTGGTCAGCCGGTGCATCACCGCTGCCTGCTGGCGATAATGTGTCCCCAGAAGCAACTGCCTGCAGGGCATCTGCTGCTGCCCCGCCATGGAGCCCCTTCCCAGCCCCTGGCAAGCTTACGCCAGAGGGCACAGCTTGCAGCTGCAGTCGACTGCCTGGGATTCGCCCTGGCTGCTGCTGCTGCTGCACATGGCCACGTTCAGAGTTGTCAACAGCTGACTGGTAGCTGGCGGTGCCGCTGGGCATTGACGCGTCATCGCCAGCGCTGTCCCAGCCGTGTGACCGCCCAGATGGCACCACAGCCTGCTGATCGGTCAGCTGCTGGGCTTCTGCTAGCAACGGCGGTGGCTGCCGTGCCGGCTGCTGCTGCTGCTGCTGCTCCGCCGCAATGCCAGCTAGCATGTCTGCGACTGCAGGCGGCGCAGTGGTAGTGCGCGCCACGCCACCGCCGCCGGCTTCTGCCGCTGCCAAGCGAGCAGCCAGGGTGGAGGCAGGCATGGTGGTGTGGCGCAGCTGCTGGCGCTGGTAGAAGGCACGCTGCTCCTGCAGCCGCAGCTCAGCTGCCTCTGCAATACTGGCTGCTGATGGCAGCTCGGGCGGGCGCAACGCGGCAGCCGGGCCAGCCAGCACAGCCAGCTCGGCAAGGGCCTGCTCCTGCAGGCGCCGCTCGCGCTGCTGCCGCTGCTGCCGCTGCTCTGCCGCAGCATCAGCCCCACCGGCTGGAGAAGCCTCAGCTGCAGCTGCTCCTTCCTGCACCTGAGCCGTAGCTGCAATGGCCGCATCTGCTGCAGCATCCAATGCCGACTGCTCGGCCCCTGCTGGGGCATTGTAGCCCAGCGTTGAGCGGCCCCTGCGGCTTCCCCCGCCGCTGGCCGGCCCGTTGGGGCCACGCGACAGGCGGCTGAGCACAGCTGAGGCAATGTTGCTGGACTGGCGCACCAGGGCGCGCACAGGCGTCAGCGAGTCAGCGCCAGCTAGGATGTCAGCTGCACCGCTGCCTCCGCTACTCTCGGCGGCGAGCGCATGCTCCGGCGGCAGCAGGCTGGCACTGTCTGGTGTGGACAGCGCCCTCACCAGCTTACGCCTGGCGCTGCCGCCGCCGCTACCGATGCTGTGGTGTCGTGGGCTGCCGTGGACGCTAGAGTCAGCACTTGCTGCACCGGCGGCAGCTGACGACAGGTGAACCTCGCTGCGCGTGTTGCGTGACCATCGACCCAGCCGCTGGGGCGCGCCGGTAAGGGGCACAAGCGGCCCAGCTGCCTTGCCCAGCACAGTCGCCGTGACGCGGGCGCCGCCACCGGCAGCTTTCACAGCCAGCCCTGGCGCACGGGTTGCCAAGAGGCCAGGCGCTCGCACCGCCAAGCCTGTGCCACGCACCAGTGCCTTGCCTGCTGGAGCAGCCAGCGCATCCTGGAAGGAAGAAAACAGCAGGAAGGTGTGTCAATCAAGCAGGGGCAGCCAATAATGCCCACAGTGCCTCCTTGCAACAAACAGCCGCAGTGATTTTAATACATGCAGCGCTCACCCGCAGCTCCTCCAGCCGCTCCCTCAGGCCCGTGTGCTCCCCGGCTGCCCTGGCTGCCGCTGCTGCGGCATCCGCTGCGTCTGCCTCTGCCGCCCACCGTTCAGCCGCAGGGATGGGCACCACCTCTCCATTCGGCAGCATGCGCATGCCACCTGCACACAGGGGTGGGTTGCAGGGCTGGCTTGAAGTGCCATGCCTTGGCCACATGGTCTACCACGCATTTGCAGCATGCAACTGCCCAATACACACTGCAATCCAACAGGCGACCCCGCACCAAAGCGAGCGGCGAGCTGGGAGCCACACGTCACAGCCCGCAGTGTGGCCGCGGCCAGGCCACCATCCTCCGAGCCTGCATGACAACATGAAACAAATAAAGTTGCGTGTTCACACAGGCTGTAGTGCAGCAATGGTTGACTGGGCTTCAGAAGCCCAAGCAAATCACTGCACACAGCCGGCACATACCTTCAGCCTCTTCAGGTGTGGGCACGAAGACAACGATCATGGAGTCGCCAGCAAACTTCTCCACATCGCCGCCATACAGCAGCAGCAGATCAATGACCTGCAGCAGGCGATGGCAGCAATGGAGCGACCTGCTGAGGCCGACAGCAAAGGCTCATGCTGACAAGCGGCAGCACCTGCTAGTCAATCCACCAGCCTGTCTGCCTGCAGCTGTAGTTGTAACCACCACACCTTGGTGAAAAAGCGGTTCATGCACTTGGTCAGCAGCTCAACGCCCGTGCTGCCTTGGCCGCCCAGCGCCTCGGTCAGGGCGGTGAACCCGCTCACGTCCGCAATCAGCACCGCAGCTGCATGGGGGAGCAAGTGATGGTGCTGGATGCGCTGAAGCACTCTGTCCAACTACGTATGGCAGCAGCTGATGCCAGTATCCTAACTCCATGCAGCGACATACTGCACTGAGTGAACAGCAGCGGACAACCAGCGCACCAGGGAAGGAGTCCATGCACGGCCGCATGGAGCGATTGAGGTGCACTGCAGTTGCAGATGCACGGGCGGCAACTGCCCGCCCCAAGCTGCCGTATACCGAGCTGCAAGGGTGGAGCACGGCGGGCCAAGAATGTCAGGTATCGACGAATGGCACGATGTTAGCTCTGCAATCCGGCCGAAGGCCAGGCACCACCTCTCGAGCAGCATGCCCACATACCCTGCTCCCACGCCGCAATATGCGATGGATCCAAACAGCGGCATTCAAGACAGCCCAGCCAGCCACACCTGCCAGTACCGCCATCCACAGTGGGCAGCGACCCTGCTTGCAAGATCAGCTGGCGCAGCATCCGCGGCACAAAGGGCGCCAGCATGGGCCACATGCGGGCTGCACAGCACAAGGAGGCATAGGAGCAGTAAGACTTACAAGCAGCGGCACAGGCATGCGTTGCGGCGCTAGTCGGACATCCTCCTAACTCGGCAGTTACCCTAGCAAGCCTCATCCCCCTGCATACACAGCTTCCAAGGCCAGCTCACCAGCTGCCCTGGCACGGTAGGCCACCTCCAGCGTGGTCGGCTTCAGGGGGCGTGGCACCCCAAGGCTGGCTGCTGTGCCGTCGTAGGACCATGGCCGTGCCCCCTCGGGGCGCGCAGAAGGCATCTCCGTCTGCAGGAGCTCCAGCTGATCAAGCGTGGTGGCACGGGGCCGCTGCCGCTGCTGCGCTGCTGCCTCTGAGGTGCTGCCCTGCCCCTGCTGCTCCTGGGCCCCGGGCCCCGGTAGGGCTGCTGCTGCTGCTGCGGGCAGAGGTGGTGGCCGCGTGCTGGGTGATGGCTGGACGCTGCCGCTGCCCAGCTCATTGGAGCTGCCATGGAACCTGCCCCGCAGCAGCCACTGCCAGTCCGCAGCCTGCTGGTCGGCCCCAGCCGTGTCCCCTGGCACCCCGCCTGCCTGCTGCTGGTCCTGTGGTGCTGCTGCCGAAGCGCCGCCAGGCGGCCAGCCGTCCAGGGTAGCAGCGACGGGCGATGCCAGAGCCGCCGGCAGGCTGGCAGGGGTGCCTGGCAGCGGCCCCCACTGCTGCGACCGCGGCAGGCTGGCAGGCTCAGCATCCAGCTGCGGCTGGGACTGAGACAGTGCCTGGCCAAACGCCTCCCGCAGGTTGACGCCTCGAGGGGCAGTCACCACCGCCAGGTCGCCACCTGTTCAAACACAACGGCAGCGCTGAGCTGTCTAGAACGTAGCACTGTGCCCGCTTGCATCATGGCATGCTGCACACCTCAGGCAGAGGCAGCACCGGCAGCCAGCCGCAATGTAGGACGGCACATGGCCCAGCAGCAGCCACCGCTGCTGGCCTGCACCTCTGTGACATGGGCAGCATGCCATCCCAGCACACCTGGCCCCGCCAGCTCCTCCTGCAGGCACTCCAGCCCATGCTCCGCAAGGTCCACGCCCGGCAGCAGCACGCGGCACTCGCAGGGACCCTCCCCAGCGCCAATCGGGGACTGCAGCTGCATGGGTGGATGGGGCAGCGAAGCACAGTGCATGGACAAGCCCTCCAAAGGCATGCTCCCATGGCATCCGATTCGCATGGAAGTGCAGCTCAAGAAAGACACAGCGCCACGCTCGAAATCAGCAGGAAGCCACATGAAGGCGGGCCACCATGGAGTCGCACCCAGCTGCAACGCCCCAGCTGAGCACCCAGCAACGTCACAAACCTGTACCGCAGTTACCTGACTCAGCACCCCATCCAGCGCACTGGAGTGCGAGGATGGGTTGGAGGCGGCGCTGGCGCTGCGCCGCACGCTGGGCCGCCGCGCGCCCGCCCGGCTGCCGGTGCTGTGGAACGACTGCGCCTCCAGGCTGTACTGGGAGGCAGCGGATGTGGGGCGGCTGCTTCCGGCGGGCGGCAGCGGCGGCACACGGTCGCTGGTGGCTGACTCTGAGCGCCGGCGCAGCGACTCCTGCAGCGCCAGGCGCGGGCCCGGGCCTGTTTCGCCGTCGCCGCCGCCGCTGCGCCGCCCCATTGGAGCAGCGCTCGTCGTGCCGCTGCCTGGCTGCTGGGGCACATCATCGAGCCCACCTGGTGTCGGCGAGCTCCTCCTGCTGCCTCCATCCAGCCCGGCTGTGGCAGCCGCCAGCTCAAAGGGGCTGTGCAGCGCAGGTTGTGGCGGCGGCGACGGCGGCGACACGGCGGCGGCGACAGCTGCGGCGGCGGTCACTGGGGGGACGGCGACAGCCTCCGGCTGCTCCGGACTCATCGGGGCACCATGGTGGATGGGCTGTGAGGCGACCGGCGCTGGCAGCGCGCTCTGTAGGCGGGCGAGCGGTGGCTCTTTCGATTCTCGGACCGGGCGCGGTTCCGTTCATACAATTACGATAGCTTCGAAACGACGAGGCCGTGATCGGGGCTTCCGGCGTGCAAGCGGGGGCTGGTCCGCAGCACGCAGCAGACAACCCTCTTTGGTGAGACCATTGCCACACCGCACTGTGCGCCCTGTCCAGAGCCACCCGCTCCGCTCATTAACACCACCGCAAGGCACGCCAGCTCCACCCTTGGGCGCCTGAGGCTGCCACGGGTTGGCGCTCGCCTTGCTGGGCCCTCTCCCGCCCCCAACCCTGGCTGCAACGCGGCCATGAGGGGCCTGCGTGAATCTCTGAGGCTACTGGCCCGCAGCAATGCGCTGCTGGCGTCACTGTCCCCCGCCGCAGCGAGCGGCGGCGGCGCCCTGGCGCCGGCGGCAGCGGCACCCGCCTCACATGCGGCCGTGCTGCAGCGCGAGGCTGCAGCCTTCCGCCGCTGGCTGCACTGCGGCGGCCCGCCTGGGGCCTGGCGGCAGCAGCTGGCGGGGCAGCAGCAGCAGCAGTGGCTGGCGCGGCAACCCGGCGCAGCAGTAGAGCTGCAGTGCCTGCGGCGCCTGAGCAGCGGGCCGCGGCGTGCGAAAGACGTGATGGAGGGCGTGGCCCACAAGAACAAGAACTCGGGCTGGTACTACGTGAGCAGCAGGGGGCGGTCCTGGGTGCCGCGGACAGGGGTTGAGGCTGTGCCGGGGCGCCACTCATGCCTAGTTCAAAACAAATGCGAGAAGAAGCATGCATCCTTTCCCAAAGCCTCACTGGCCCACCCATGGATGCCTGCTCCTCTTGTGCAGCTGGCCACTGCAGTGGCCATGGTGGGCATGACATACGCGGCAGTGCCCCTCTACCGCATGTTCTGCCAGGTGCGGCGTGCTGCTGGGCAGCATGCTGGTGAACTACCTTTGTCCAACTGATCTTTGATTGCAGGGAGGTTCATGTCAACGTGCCTTCAACCTGCCTGCTTTTGGGGCACAATACCCAACATGGCAGTGCGGCAGGGGGCTGCAGCAGACCATTTGCACCGTCACGTAAGCGCGAGCTCTCCCACGTCACATGACCGCGAGCTCTCCACCCCTCCCCCTTCCACAGGCTACTGGCTACGGCGGCACAGTGCAGGAGGGCAAGGTGCGGTTGGGGAGGCTCTGCCCCTTTTTACGCACGCTTGCACTGCCCTGTGTGCATGGCTGTCTCGGGCTGCATCGTCACCGCGCTGCTTGCATGTCATGGGCCCCAGCTGCGCCCTGCCGATTCTCACTCAGCCGCCTGCACACCCATGCGCAGGCGGTTGAGGACAAGATCCGGCGGTGGGAGGAGAACCCGGATGCGGAGCTGCAGCGCGCGGCGGCGGCCCGCGAGATCACCGTCTACTTCAACTCGGATGTGGCGGGTGCGCCCCAGCCTCCGCGCTGCTGAGCAGCCTGCGGTGTGGGTATGCAGAGCACATGCAGGCTTTCGCGCACATGAAATTGCACGTTCAGCAAGGCCTGTGCCATGGGCTGCATCAACTCCGCGTGCCCACTGCTGCCCATCCGCGCGCAGATGGCATGCCCTGGAAGTTCACACCCACGCAGCGCAGCGTGAAGCTGCACCCGGGCCAGTCCACGCTCGCATTCTACACAGCCGAGAACAAGGCGGACACCAGCATCACGGGTACGTGGGGGCAGCCGCCTTGCCTGCTCTGCTGCATGCCGTCTGCCGGGCATGGAAAGACCTGCACAGCCTGAGCTCGTCTGCAGACCTGTTCAGCCGCCCATGCCGACGGTTGCTCTCCATCTCTGGTGCAGGTGTGTCAACGTACAACGTGGCGCCGCAGCAGGCGGGCCAGTACTTCAACAAGATCCAGTGCTTCTGCTTCGAGGCAAGCAGGGCATGCTTGGGATCTCAGACAGGGAAGCTGGCTTGCAGTTGCTGTTGCAAGGGGCCGGGGCAGCGCCTGTGCTGCTGAACAGATCGCTGGGGTCTGCAAACGCCACATGCGCCGCTGCATCATCGGCAGTGCGGATCATGGGCGGCTGACTGCAAGCCCCCTTGCTGTGCTCCCTTTCCTACCCCATTGTGCAGGAGCAGAAGCTGCGGCCGCGTGAGAAGATTGACATGCCGGTCCGTGGCTGCAAGGGCTTGCGTGTGGTTGGGAGCAACCTGGGAAGGCAGGAGCTGGATGGCTTTGCTTGATGATGCATGCTGAGCTGCACCCGTGCTAGTGCGCGCGTCGTACATCTCATGCCGCCCAGAAGTGCCTGCCACCCCTTTTCCGGCTGTTGGCCTTCCCTGTCTGCAGGTGTTCTTCTACATCGATCCCGAGTTTGCCACCGACCCCAAGATGAACGGCATCAACATCATCACGCTGAGGTGGGCAAGCACTTGGCATGCACTGCCAGGGTGGCATGCCGTGCGGGTGCGCCGATCCGATTGATATTTGGGGAGAACACAGGCTGGCACCCAGGTGCCCAAGCGTCCAAGTGCCCTGAAGAGAGCGGTGGTGGTCCTGCATTTCCGATTTCCCGTGATTCCCACCACCCAACTGGAATGCCCATCCGCTCCTCCCCCCTGTCTGCAGCTACACATTCTTCAAGGTGGCGGAGGAGGAGTACAACGAGGAGGAGGAAGGGGCCGCTGTGCCTGCTGTGGCAGCGCTCCCTGCAGCAGCGGCAGCGCAGTAGGGCGGCTGCTGGTTCACCCAAGCCTGTTTGGTAGCTGCCTGGCTGCTGCATGTGTGGGCACCATGGACAGATGAGGACGGGCTGAGCCTGCCCCTGCTCTGTCTTGCCCATCCAACACTGCGCGTTCTTTTGGCAGCGCCCTGGAGCCTGCCGCTGTATTCCTGCAACAACGCCCTGTTGTTTGCTTGTTTAAACATGCTCGTTCCTTGTTTGAATGCTCAAAACTCTCGTCATGGAAACAAAATGAATGTAAGGCAAATGCGAACGGGAAGATGAAGGATTGAATCGGGGGTCAGGCCATACTTGGCTCCCAGAGCAAGCAGTCGCGGCCGACGGCAAGCGCAAGGAGGGGCCCATGCAAGGTCATGCACCAGCCTGCCACAGCCGGTTGCTGGGTGGCTATGCAGGCCTCATGCAAGGCCGGCAACCCATGGCCAGCCTACTGGATGCCACCGAACAGGTAGACCGCAGTCGCGCCGCCAGCAATCAGCACAGACACAACCGCCAGCACGGTGATGGCGGTGGTAGCGGCCGCCGCCGCGCCCTCGCCGCCCTCGTTGGCCTCTGCGACACAGGGTCCAGGAGGAGCAATGTGTTCCGTAAGCCAAAATTTCACCACCATTAAGCCCTCAACCGCCTGCCAGCACCAGCGCCTGCTGCTAACAGAGGCATGCCAGTGGGCTAATGGTGGCAGCCGTCACACTCGCCAGCCTCAGGCCCCCCTCCCCCAGCCCCCATGGCAGCGCCCTTACCCGCAGCGGCGGGGCTGCCCTCCACATACACCTTGGGCTCCAGGCCGTACACATTGTTGTTCTCCAGGCTGGTGTCGGAGCCGCCGCGAGTGGTGGGGCCGCCGCCCGCGGTGCTGCCTGCGCCAGGCACACAGCATCGGGGGGGTGGGGGGTGGGCGGT